>MU376260.1:125602-141647 GCA_022495205.1 Hypoxylon sp. FL1150 | reverse complement strand
TTTGCCAATTAATTTAATTTCAATTCGTGGAATTATTACAATTTTTGAAGCTATCGTCAATTTCGTCGTCTTATTTCCTCAGGGGGTGTGTTCATTAAGTGGGGCCCCCCTCTAGATATCCAAAAATAAAGCCTTGGCTACGAAGCCATTTTTAAACATTGGAACTGCCCTCCGCGTTGGCGTTACACGGCCGGAGGATAACTCGAACTTGCGTGGTGGAAATTACCTAATTAGCAAGGGCGAACTGTATTGATACCGACAGTGTCTTCAAATCCGAAGCAGCGGTGAACTCGGGAGGTGAGTGAAGCAACCATCCGTCCCCATTCCCATTCACATATTTATGCTTTCATGATTATGATAATCTGATTTGTCAGCTCCTTTCATTGCAAAAGTCCTTGAGCATACGATTGTCGCTTTTTCGATTTGCAAGCTAGCGTCATGATTCTCGACGTGTGACCTGGCCCGACCTGATAACAAAGCGGTGATCAGGTCGAACTCGGCTTACGATTGTTTGATTGCTTGAAGCCTCGAGTTAGGTTGAATTTGCTGGTCAATGGTAATAAAAGGATGTTCATTTAAGAAGCCTTGTGTGACAAAACCACCTGCAATGACATAACTGGAATCTTCGACTTATGATTGGTTTCCATTGAAGTCCATCTGGCACCACCCACTAAACGAACAGTTTCAGCCGCTGTTAAGCTACAGACAGGCCCAAAAGGTAGCTGGAAGTGAAGTGAGATGTACCTTTTCCGCCTGTCCCGCCTATGGATACCCACAGATCCCACAGATCCGCATTAAAGCTATCCAGATCGGTACCTAAGCTGCTAAGGTAGGTACATCCACGCTGCTGGTGGTTACAACGGTACCTAGGTAGGCGTGGGCGTAGGCGAAAAATGACGGGCTGCCTACCAAATGCAAAGCTCAAAATAAGCCCCCGCCCTTTCCAACCCCACTACAACCTAGCCGCTATCATCTCAAGAAACCCGTCACTTGCCTGCCTCTTCTTTGAATTTCTGGTGATAACCTTTTTTTTCACCAGCCTACATGATTCTTCCCACCACATCCCCAGCTGCATAAACGTGTCTTTAGTGCTGATACGTTCAGTACCTTCTGCCCTCTTGCGTGCTCCTCTGCACATTACAGCCGCGCTCTTTTTCCATTTGTCCTACTACAAGCTATTCTCCGACACACAACCTGAGCGAGTCCTCTCGTCGATCTCTAGGCGCGTAGCCTACCGTATTCCTCCCCCGCCACCCCGTTCGAGATGGCGCCCACAATCGATGAGCTAGACGCAATCACCCAGTCCTTCTATGAAGGTCGTGGCGACCAGGTAAGTTTTTGACCTTCCCTCTGATAGAAATATCTGCAAATATCTGCCATGGCTGAGCTACTAACACTTGCTTCTTCCCCGCCCTCTAGCGAAATGCTGCCCAAACTGCGTTGAATCAGGTAAGTAATGCGCCCTGCCAGTTCCCATATGCCAGCATTCAAACTAACATGGATAATCTGTAGTTCAAGGAAGATCCTGACGCTTGGCTTCTTGTTGACAAGATTCTGTCCGATGCGAAGTATTCCCAAACCAAATGTACGCCGCGCCAGTCCTAGAATCCAGAATATATAGCACATAGCTAACCTATTACAGACCTCGGCCTACAGATATTGGACCACGTTATCATGACAAGATGGAAGGTGTTGCCCAGAGAACAGTGTCTGGGTCCGTCATCCCGTTGAGAAGGTCGTGATATTAAACCACCACAGCTGACCATAGCGTAGGAATTCGCAACTTCGTCGTGAATTTCATCATTCAGGCATCCAGCACAGAGGAGTCGCTTAGATCTCAGCGCGTTTTAATAAACAAGCTGAACTTGGTTCTTGTATCTATACTGAAGCAAGAATGGCCTCACAACTGGCCAACCTTCATCAACGAGATCATCTCCGCCTGTCGATCGAACCTGTCCATCTGCGAGAACAATATGGCCATTCTCCGCCTCCTTTCCGAGGAAGTCTTCGATTATTCCGCAGAACAGATGACCTCGGCTAAGACGAGAAACCTAAAGACGACTATGTGCAATGAGTTCTCGCAGATCTTCCAGCTGTGCCAGGAGATCCTTACCACGGCCGGTCAGGCAAGCTTAGTGAAAGCCACGCTCGAGACGTTGCTACGCTTTTGCAACTGGATTCCCCTAGGCTATATCTTCGAGACAAATCTCATCGAGACTTTGCGAACACGGTTCCTCGAAGTAGCTGAGTTCCGTAACGTTACCTTACAGGTGTTTACCGAGATTGGTGGTTTAATGACTGGTGGGCCGGGACAACCCAATGCGTATAGCGAGCAGCTGGTCAAGATGTTCGTCGACGTACTAACAACCATCGCGGGCATTATCCCTATAACCTTGGATTTAAAGACCACTTATCCTCAGAGTAACGCCAAGGATCAGGAGTTCCTCCAAGAACTAGCACTTTTTCTGTGCAACTTCTTCGGTCAACATGTTGATGTAGGTTCACTTGCGTTTATCTCGATTATTTTGTACTGACATCATATCAAGCTCGTCGAGAATCTTCCTAATAGAGATTTTCTTACCCACGGTCATTTTTACCTCATCCGTATTTCCCAAATCGAAGACCGTGAGATCTTCAAGATCTGTCTGGATTACTGGTTGAAGCTGGTGCAAGACTTGTACGAAGAGATGCAGACGGCACCTTTTCAGGACATGAACCCCCTTCTGATGGGAGCCAACCCCACTGGGGCCGTCAACCCCAGCATATTGTCCACCTTCCCCCTGCGTATGCACAAATATAAGGAAGTCCTATCAAATCTGAGAGTAGTCATGATCGAGAAAATGGTCCGACCGGAAGAGGTGCTTATCGTTGAGAACGACGAAGGAGAGATAGTCCGAGAGTTCGTCAAGGAGAGCGATACAGTACAACTGTATAAGACGATCCGAGAGTGTCTAGTCTACCTCACGCATCTTGATGTTGTGGATACAGAAACCATTATGACCGAGAAGCTTCAAAAGCAAGTTGACGGCACCGAGTGGTCGTGGCACAACTGCAACGTACTCTGCTGGGCGATTGGCTCGATCTCACTCGCGATGAACGAGGAAACAGAGAAGCGATTCCTCGTTACGGTGATCAAGGACCTGCTCGGCCTCACAGAAATGAAACGAGGCAAGGACAACAAGGCCGTCGTGGCCAGTAATATCATGTACATCGTTGGACAGTACCCTCGCTTCTTGAAGGCGCATTGGAAGTTCCTTAAGACGGTGGTCAATAAGCTCTTTGAGTTTATGCATGAGTCACACGAAGGTCAGTTGCTCCATCTCGAGGTTCGGGAGTGATAGCTAATCTCATTATAGGCGTTCAGGACATGGCGTGTGATACCTTTATAAAAATTGCGCGACAATGTCGACGACACTTCGTGGCTCTGCAGCCTAGTGAGAGCGAGCCTTTCATCGAAGAGATTGTTAGAAACCTTCAACGTATCACATGTGATCTCACTCCCCAACAAGTCCACACATTCTATGAGGCTTGCGGTTACATGGTGGCTGCGCAGGGCAACAAGCACCAACAGGAACGGCTGCTTGCAGAACTGATGAACGCCCCCAACGCTGCTTGGGATGAAATCATCCGAGCGGCTACTCAGGATCCCCAGATTCTTCAGGATTCTGATACCATCAAGATTATCGGAAATATCATGAAGACGAACGTATCAGCCTGTTCTTCTATTGGCCCCTACTTCGGTCCACAAATAGGTAGAATCTATTTGGACATGCTGCAGATGTATAGAGCCACCAGCCAGCTGATATCCGAAGCTGTTGTTCGCGAAGGTAATCATACATCTCTCAATTTTTGTAATAGAGTACAAACTGACTTGACACAGGCGAGCTTGCTCCCCGCATGCCCAAGGTCCGAGGTTTACGAACAATCAAGAAAGAAATCCTCAAGTTGATTGAGAGTTACATTGACAAGGCAGAAGACCTACAAGCGGTCCGCCAACAGATGGTTCCGCAGCTTCTCGATTCGGTATTGATAGACTACAACCGCAACGTCCCAGGGGCCCGAGATGCCGAAGTCCTGAGAGCCATGTCAACCATTATCACGAGACTTACCGTAAGTGGGCTTGATGGAATGGCCGTCATGGGTAACTACTAACACTGCATAGGGCCTCATGGAAGATCAAGTACCGATCATTATGCAGAACGTTTTCGAGTGTACCCTCGAAATGATCAATAAAGATTTCTCCGAATTTCCCGAACACCGAGTGGAGTTCTTCAACCTGCTCCGAGCCATTAATCTGCATTGCTTCCCCGCGCTTTTGAAATTGGACAACCGTCAGTTCAAGTTTGTCATCGATGCTTGCATGTGGGCTAGCAAGCATGACAACCGGGATGTTGAAGGAGCAGGACTTAACATGTGCCTGGAACTTGTTACGAACATCGCCGAGAAGACTGATGTGCAGACATCCAACGCATTCTTCCAGCAGTTCTTCGTCGGCATCCTACAGGATGTGTTCTTCGTTTTGACGGATCCCGACCACAAGGCTGGCTTCAAGACGCAGTCCTTGCTGTTGATGCGAATGTTTTACTTCGTGCTGCCCGCAGACGGGACCACGCCCAAGATCCAGGGACCGGTTTACACCGACCAGGCTCCTGCTGGGACCAGCAACAAAGATTTCCTGACCGAGTTTGTCGGGGGTCTCCTTCGTAACGCGTTCCCCAATCTTCAGATGTAAGTACTTCCTCACCATGGAGTTTGACTCGGAAAGTATTAACTTGATTTTCTAGTCCTCAGATAAAGGCATTTATTGAATGCCTCTATACTCTCAATGCGTCGTATGAGAAATTCCGCCTCCAAGTCCGAGACTTCTTGATCTCTCTCAAGGAGTTCGCCGGAGATAATGCAGAACTCTACGTTGTCGAGAAGGAGCAAGAGGCTCGCGACAAACTTACGGCGGATCACGAGCGACGAGCAAAGGTCGGCGGCTTGCTCAAGCCTTCGGAGATCGAAGCAGAAGATGACGAGTTGTGACTTCGCGAGGAATTCAGAAATGAGTTTGCTCCTCGACGCGCCTTGAGCACAATCGGTCCCAGAGAACGGGTCTCAGTCGGCCATTTTGACGGTTGGGACGTCTATGGGCTTTAATCCTCGCCCATTATCACTCGTATTGGACCATGAGGCTTTGGCCTTGTACCGTACTTCATGTCTCTTCGAGTCTTGTCTATTCTTTTGCATGTGATACCAAGATAGAACTGTCGCGGTCAGCAACTGCGATTAACCCCGAACGATTCCGCCGTCATACGACCAGACGAAACGATGTGGTTCATTCAAGCTTTCTTTCCTCTGGTCCTAATTCAAGTCCAACAACAAACCGACAATAGGGGAAAGCAAAGAAATGTTGCAGGCACGGTCGACTTGGCGGGCGTGGATCAAGGGAGGACAAGGAAAATCAGGGGAAGGTAATAGGAAAGAGGAAATGCATATATGTGGTCTGGTTAGGTGGTTGCAGTCAAATCATTTTAGGGGAGAGACGCACCGCACCCGCTATGGGAAAATGAGGTCTTTGTAGTACGCCAGACGATGGCGAAAAGTTAAGGGAGACGGACAACTGGGTCGTCTGCATCCCGATTGCGATCTCTTTTCCTGTTCCTCGGTAGCTAGCTGATTAAGGCAGTCAATAAATGGACGGTGTTGGTCCTCCCAAAAACGGGTTTTGATTCAAGGCCGAAGTGATGTTCTGCGATACCATTGTCCTATAATAAACAAAGAGTAGCTCGTTATTGAACTATTCGTTGTCTCGCTATGTTTTCATTTCTGCAGCAGACAGACGCCTGCCTAATTGTTGTCCACCCCTCGCTCCGTGCATACAGCCCATAGGATATATATTTTCCGTATACCTGGTAGTGTACCCCATAACTATGGCCTAAGACATTCCGAAGAGGTGAGCTCCTAGTGTTATTGTCTTAAACTTACAATGTAGCTGGGTTTTGAGCGAGAAAGGATTGTGGAATTATTTACGAGCGGATCGCAACCCTACCTTTCGTGAGTACTTCCAAGTTGTAAGCGAGTATACGACACGTTCTCTTCGGTATGATAGTGATTCGCCTCTTGCGATCCTAGGTATTCTGCACCGCCTAGAGATATGACGGCGGTTCCGGGTGTTCCCCAGCGTCCGACATCTTCCTCGAGGGACTTTCCTGGCACCACGTCCGCAACTGTTCCCAAACGGAGGACCAAAGCCCCGTTTTCCGTGCTCTCACCTTTCGTGTCCTCATCTTTCATACCTCCGTCTTGGACACGGGCGGCATGGGTTGGCTAGGTGTATTTCAATGTCGTCAGGCCTATGTGATCTATGAACTTCGCGGATTAGACTGGGGCCTCGTCAGCTCCGTCTAGAGGACCAGCATGACTATGGGTCCGTAGTAGGATCAGGGGCCGGGGAGGAATTGATTTTGAACCAGATATATCGTGATCGAAATTTGTTTATTGAAACCTTGCGAATGCTGCCTGATGATATTCATTTTCAAGAAATGTCGGGCGGGTCGGTCGATGGGACTGTGCATGGCCACAAGCCAATCCTAGTATATTCGTCAGAAGGGACAGATTATGAGGCTGGGCTGGGGAAAAAGCTCGGAGCGGAGAGTGGCCTGAATGTTAAGCAGCTGGGGTCATTCTGCCAATACCAAACCGGGAGGGAGACGACAATTTATGGATATGTGTTGGCATTATGATACTGGAGTATCGTCCACCGTATATGGTAGGCCTGGCTGGAGAGCTATCATTCCTTACAGAAAAGTTTAGGATGAATTAGACCATCCATTTAACATTCATCTCTCGTAGTCTACAGCTTGGCCATGTTCATGACTAGGGTGAGCACGGTATCTATTCCTTGGTATGATATGATCTATTATCCTCTTGATATGGGATCTCGCTATGTGGAAGCGTACAAAGTGTAGAAGTATACCTCTATCAATACCTACTTACGTACATCTTATACAATGTACACATTTCAATACCTATACCATAATCGTACGACCCTGCGTTCGGGACCGCACCGGCCGAAGGAAACCTCTTATCTACGTCTAACCCCGTCCACGTCGGCTCGGCCGATCCCGGGATCGCCAAAACGCGGGGCTGCCGCGCCCTTTTGACTCCACCTGGACATTCGTTATCTTTCTCGCCTCTCTAGAGGCTTTGAGCTGACGATTTATATCTATGTGCGCTCGGTCGTTGTTCTAATCATTGGACATTGTAAAGCTCACATTCGTACGCAGCTGTACTAAGCTATCACCGGCAACATGGCACCTTCAGCTATCACAGAAACCATCTCGAGCACCTTGACGCTCAAGGGTCAAGAAAAGCTGGCGGTAGTCGCTCAGCAGACAGCCTTGGAGGGAAAGGAGAAGACGCCGTTGGAGGCGATTTCGCACGGGATGGTGATGCCAGGCATACCCACCTTCCCCTCTTACACGGAGGAGAGGAGGCACATACTTATCCACATGGCCGCCACTTTCCGCTTCTTCGCCCGTAGCGGCTTTACCGAGGGACAGGCAGGGTAAGCCGAACTGTCGCAGATCCTTGGAACAGAGTTTGCATATGCCCATGCGCGGCGTCCAACCTCAAACATCACTCTGCGTATCTGCCTTGAACCAACTAACTTGCATGTACTCCGCAGACACATTTCCGTGCGGGATCCAGAGTTTCCAGGTCTCATGTGGATGAACCCGCTCGGACGTCACTTCGGGATGCTGACAGCCGGCGACATGATCTGCCTGGACGTCGCGACGGGGAAGATCGTCGGCGGGAACACTTCCCGGCCGGCTAACGCCGCGGGTTACCTCATCCATTCCGCCGTCCATAAGCGGCGGCCAAATGACATTCATGCCGTGTGAGTATAGGATTTCATATCCCTCAGCCCATAATCAAGTCAGCAACATCCCCTAGTCGTCGAAAGCGCGCTAATGAAAGGGATGATGACCAACAAACTCTCGATGTAAGGATGGAGAATCCTGATTTCCAAGCGAGGGTGACGGGAGCATCATCATCGCGAACCTTGCCGCAAGGAGTAATGCCACTTTGCTAACTTAAGTCCTCTTTTCTCGAACGATAGTTGCCACGCTCACTCAAACGCTGGCCGGGCATGGAGTGTATTTGCTCGACCCCTGGAGATGCTCAACCAAGGTAGGCTATCCCGAGTGCTCCACATTCTCCCTTACCCTGCCCCTTACCCTGCTGCGCCGAACGGAACAGCTTGAACAAGGACCCTCTTCGGAGCACCTCCGGAGGAGTCTTCTCCCTGGCCCCTTGATCTTACCTAATTTTCCCCCTTTTGTCCCCCACATAATCCCTAAATGGAGGAAATGGAGGAAGAAGAAGAAGCAAATTAACTGAACTAACCCCTGGGATTGTTACTCCCTCTTCTGTGTAGACGTCTGCAACTTCCACAATGCGCATGCCGTCTATGCGCGTTACGGGGGCATCGTGTTCGCGGCTGAGGAGGGAGAGCACATCGCGTCGGCGCTCGGCGATTCCAACAAGGGTGTCATCCTGCTGAACCACGGCCTGCTGACCGTAGGATCGACCGTCGACGAGGCGGGTTTTATGTTTGGCCTCTTGGATCGCGCCTGTGCGATGCAGCTGCAGGTCGAGGCCGCCGCTGCTAACGGCATCCCCAAGAACATCATCAGCGACGAGGAGGCCGCGTTCAACTTCAAGATGGCTAGCGAGGCTAACATCCTCTACCGCGAGGCTCAGCCCGACATTGAGTATGAGATTGAAGTGGCCGGCGGCGAGGACGTGGTCGCTAGGGGCTTTGAGAACCTGAGGGCAGTAGTAGCACCGTAGATTTAGGGGACGAACACGCAATTTCTGGCGCGGTTTGGCATGACATGCATCGTATGGTTTACGTAACACTCTCGGTAGGACATCAGTCCTATCAGTCTACCTAATCTCTGTGGGCAAATCGCTGTGATAGGCGCGGGAAACGGCTTGCCTCTTTACCAATCAACTCACCTATCTAGAGTAGGTAGCATACCGCAGTCGTAATTTGATAACAGAAAAAAAGAGAACAGCTCGGCTGAGACATACATCGTCCTCTCATTCACACACCTTGGCAACCTATGAGCGCACTATGAAGCACATACATAGGAGTAAAATTCTCTACAGCTGCTACATGGTAGGGGTGGAAGAGAAGAGTACCACGGGTCGCGAATCAAAGTAACCCTCCATAAGGACCACTGCAGGGAAAAGGAAGCGGAAACAGGCAAGCAGGATTTCTAAAAATTGTGACGAACCATGGTAAGACAATGGCAAAAAGCCAAGAGATTGCAAGGCAGACGAGAGATTTCCCACCTTGCTGCCGAACCATTTCGAACTGCAAAGGGCCTAGCGCGAGAACGGGGAAGCATTCCCGGCCACTGTCAGGGCTGCCAGGGACGGCCCGTAAGGGTAGGGTTTCGAAGCAGGGGTTTTTTCTTCTCCTTCTCGTCCAAGCAAAGTCAAATGCAAGCAAGACAGGCATATCGGATCGCCCGATGATCGAAAGATTGGCAAGGTAGGATCACGAGTAATTGCAGTCGTGATCAAACGAACCGTACCAAAAGCTGCATACCTCTCCAAATGTGTGCCCTGCTCGGCATTACCCTCCTTCCCCTCCGGTCAGGCTTGGAATCCCCCGACTGCAGATCGAATAGTCGTGACGGGAGCCGTTATTTTAACACCGATGTTTCACAGCCGAGAGCTAACCTAGGGCAAGATTCTCACCGAGAAGGATACAGTAGCAGTGGGGGGCCGGGCGCTGGCTTCCCCTATGCGCATGTTTTACTCGTTACTCGTCCACTCTGCCACTATGGCGATACGACTTTCGACTTTCGACTTGGACGGTGGCGGCTTGGGTTTGGAGAGATGATGCAGGCTTCTCGTTCTCGACCCCATCTCCCCCCCTCGCATCTGCAGAATCTGCAATCTGTGCTGCTGCTGCGCCTGCGCCTGCGCTTGCGATCCCGGAATGGCACCTCAGATATGGGATGGAGACGAGAAATCCCTGGCAATAATATCGCTCCGACGAGATCCGGAACCACAGATCCAATACAGCGACGATATCTCAAACGTACCCGGTCAGACCCTTTGCATATGTGTAATCTGAGCGGAGGCGCTAAACCTCAAGTCGCGAACTTCTTTCGACATTTTCGTCAGTGAGGTAGCAGGCTCGTGCGATACAGTGTCATATCCTCTTTTTAGAAAGATAAGTGTCACTTCCTCTTTTTAGAAAGATAAGCGCGCTATCTGTATGATTGCGTGCAGGATTTTCCGGCGAGGGCCAGGGGGCGTCGTAATCGTACCTGGCAGATCGATTGCCATACTGGCCAAACTAGCCCAGCCTCCGGTCCTCGGCCGTCACTCCGTAGATTGACTAACCGGTAGACCACCTCGGTGGCTGCTAGATTGATGAGCCCATCGTACGACTACGAGTGATAATTCCATCTTGGGACGACCCTGCAGATACGCGCACATTTCGAGATGCAGTACGCGTGTGGCATAGAGCAATTTCGGCCAAGATCTCGATGCTCACTACACGGCAAACTGTTGCATTTGCCCATATCGCATATCGACTGTGTCGACCGAGACGGTGTGGCTGCAGTCACGTTGCCCTATTCCTTGTTTAGTGTAGTCTGAAGCTGGGGTAGGGTGCGGCTCTGGATGACCCCCAAGCGCGGACACGTCCCCCCAACAACTTACCAACTTACTATACGACTTCGGCCTCTTGATTTGGGTGTAGGTGTAAGGACGCTAGAACCTATCCATGTCGTGGCCTACCATACATGGCTGTAACGACTTAGCACCTATCTAGACGAGCCCGGAATGCAACTGTTGGAGTCCAGAGATGGGAGAGTTATCAATAATAGATTAGCTAGCTAGCTTCGTGATGTTTTGCAGCACGTAACCGCACTTCGGTATGAGTCGGTCGTAGTCTGGAAGGATAACCAAGACACGGAAGCGCCCGGTGACCATGTATCGTGCTCAGGTGAATGAATCCAAGCTCGGCAAATCGATGCTCGTCCTCCCAACAAAAAAGCAAGACCAATTGGATCCACTGCAGACTTTTTTACACTGAGGTAGCAGGCAGCAGAATTCTCTCTTGACAGACGTTCATCTGACGAGAAAGTATGAAAATTCCGCATACAGGTGAGTCACCTGTCGTAGAACTGCAATTTCCCTTTGCGTCTCCCGCTATGACCAGCTCCAGTGTGCCAAAGCCAAGGTAGCGACGCATTAGTTTGGAAGTGCGTCAGTGACACCGTGGGCATTCCAGCAGGGAAAACAGGTCGAAACGAAAGCCGCGAGCCGTGGTATGCTACCGGGATGAGCTTTCTGGAAATTTCCCACTTGCGTGAAACTTCCAAGGCTTTAAGACTCACAGACTAGTAGCAACAGACAGACAGATGAGTCATCCTCGCGTGTGGAGCTTGGAATAGCATCCCCTCCCTGTCGTTTTTCTGGGACAGAAATGTTCTAGTTCTTGGCGGACGCCCCATGGCAATCTATATCCATCGCCCGAACATAGAGGCGCTACGAGACACACGAGGCAGGCGAGGCGGAAAATAAAATCACGATTTGAGACCTGTTTGCGTGGAACGGGCGAGGGAAGCCTTCCGATTGAGGATTTTCCGTCGTCCCTTACCTCAAACCTCAGAGGCTCTTAGTAGGTGATATGTAGCACTCTCACACGGCAACGGCTGTAACTGGGCAGCGCCCCTGGTACCTGGATCAGTCGTGAGGTAACTGCCCATCGGCCGACTCGGATGTACGAGACCGTGAGTAAGACATCTCGCGATGGTATCGGGACCTTCCGCCATTGGCAGAGGGCTTTTCTGGCTAGGAATGTACGCATCTAATGACGTTGTTTCCGACGCAGAAAATGAAACAAGGCCCACGCTAGAAGGATCTATGGAAGGATAAAAAGAGTATCGAATGGCAAGGACTCATCTTGGTGGCTGTCGGGGCGTCGGGCCCGCATTGCTCATGGGAAGAAGCCAGTGAGAAAATGGCCTCTGAAACGTGGCATAACAGGAAGCCTAAGAAACGTGCCTTGTTGATGATAGTGCCCAGGCCTAAGGTGGATAGAGAACCCGACTGGTTCAGCCCGTCAGCCAGATGGAAGCCGTGCTATAATGGACGTTAGACTGGGCCCGGTGTCGGTGGGTTCTGGACGTCCGGAGCTCTCCATGGGCTGACACGTCGTCGAAGTGGATTGGTCCGACGGAAGGACTGACGGATGCTGGGCTTCGGTAGACCACCATGAGCACAAACAGTGGCTGCCAGCCCCTTCTGTTCCCTTCTGTCCCTCATGCCGTTAGTGGGAACGCCCCAAACCTACAACGGAACCCCAATGGATATGCACATGTGAGGTCGGACAGGGTAGGGAACCCAAGCCGGTAACGGGAAGTCGAAGGGAAGCAAGATTTCACGAACGCATAGATTGCATCTCAAAGTGGCAACTCGAAGATAGTTTGGGAAATTCCAATTCGATTGACCCACGGAATACATGCTGCAACATTTGGAGCCGTTATTCTGTGCCTTGACGCCTTGACTGCCCCTTGTGCTCGTGCTTCGTGTCCTTGGATGCCGTGGCATTGGACGGAGCATAGCAAGCATAGCAAAGCACCAGGTTCCCATTTTTCATAGGTAGGCTTCGTTGTCTTGTTGTCTTGAATTCGTACGCCGACAGAGAATTGGATGGAATGTTTCTAGTTGCTGTGATACTGTGACACTACTCGCACTAACGGCACTTGGAAATGCCGTTCCAGGGACATGGTTGGTAGAGGATCGAAAACCAAAAAATCCCCGAAAAGTTTATGGATACAACCCCCTTGCTCTTATTTTTAACATCAACCATGGCACCAAATCTTGAAGCGATATCAACCTTAATATCAGAGCAGACGAGCTACTCTACTAGTGCTTGCTAGTCTAGATTCTGATTAGATGGTGAAACCCTCTCAAGGCTTACCGGGATATCTAGAATAACATCAGGACTGGACATTATGGGCTCTGGAATGTAGCACCATAACCAGTAAAAGCGGCAATTAGGTACCTCGCCTATCCAACAAGGTACGTAAGTACACGTAGATGGATAGTGGAGCATCAATTGATTAACATATGTACGTGCTTGCAGCGATGGAGCGATGGGACTATGGAAGCGAAAAAGGGACTCTCCATTCCCACAACGAGGCTGCATATGTAGCCAGAGAGATTTACCTACTATATTACTGTACGATACAGTATCGGAACCATGTCTATCTGCTATTACTATCCCTTGCAATAACACATCCCGCGCCGTCCAAGTTTTTATATTAGCTTTCTTTGCCTGGCCGATATTGATGAATCTGGTGGGGGTCGCCCTCTCATCTCGGCATTTGAGTCCCTACGGTCCCTTCGATCTCGAAGCCAAGTTTGGGAACAAGGCGAGTTTAATCAAGCAGTTGATGATAAGCCGGAGAGGGTCGTTCGATGGCTCTAGGCTTTCTCGATCGGGGCTTCGAAGCATACACAATACGCACCGTAGAAGCTTATCTCTGGTTCCTGTAAGCCGAGATGAAACAAGCACATAGGATGCATAAAGAACCGCAGTCGATAAAGTGGAAACCACCTTAGAAGCACTCGCTGGCTGGATCGAGAAAGGCCCTAGCTGTTAGCAACTCGACGTCATATTCCATATGCGGTTCATCCTCACGAGCCGCTTATTTTCCCTTAGGCCTCCCCGCCTTAGCCGCAAAGCCCTTACATATTGATGACACGACTGTTTGATATTGCGTTATTACTTTACTGTTGATAGGAGTTTTGTTTGAGTTGTTCAACCCTCCTAGGTTAGTGCTGAATCTGGCACATCGAGTTATGTGGTGTCTAGGGCTTTCGGGGTGGGTTTCGTCAGCTAAGATCGAGGCTGAGAGCGAAGGGAGAAAATTTTTTCATCTTCCAGGACTGAAACATGCCATCACAGTTGCGTGTTCAGCATCAAAGAAAAAGAAAAACAAGCGAGGTGAAATAGAGACACGCCCTCGAGGCTAACCGGCGAATGAGAGACAAGTTGCAAGACAATGTGTTTCTGCATACAAGTCCTAGTTAGGCGAGCCTTTTTTCCTTTGTCTAGACTACTCGGTCTGGAACATCTGTGGTATTTTTCAATTTCTTGATCTCTTGTCCCGCTCTTGTCCTACCGGTGGAACCCCCAAATGAAAAAATTTTCAAATTTTGATACTTTTCCGCCTGAGATTGATGCCCTTCCTTTCGAACTCCACCCCGGAAGGAAGAAAATATTTAGTGGATAATAGTTAGACAGACAAGGTAGACGTAGACTAAACAACAAATAAGTACCGCCAGGGTAATGTTGGGGTCTGCTGCTGTGTCTCTGTGAACACTAGGATATTTTTTCGAGACACGGGAAAACTGCACCTCGGCGGAGTTCCTCATCTGTAAGAAGGGGGAGGCTTCCAATGACGTTTTACTGCATAAGGCTGCGCTCAAGGTAATCCTCATTTTATGAAAGTCTTTACGGAGCTTGGTAGGTGACATGGAAGGAGACTGCACGATCCCGCGCATAGGCGCATAGTCGCACGTTCCGTGGGCCGTGCTTTTAAGACCTAAAGGACACCCACCCGATGACTATTCGCAAGCATAACTCTGATAAAAGACTCTAAGGAGCAACCAACTAGCATTGAAGTCTATAATATCAACAACGCAACTTAGGATTTATAGAACAAACCTACTAAAGATACACCCGGACTCTAGACTCATGGATGTGAGTGTAAGAGGCATGTAAGCGAGGTATACCACAGTAAACTTGACGCCGCCGACCGGCAGATGTTCATTGGATCGATTATTCCGTCCGGCGTCTCGCGCGGAAGGGTTCAAGGGTTGCCATCAAAACGCAAGCTCGGGAGATGGTGCAATTGGTCCTAGTTATTAGCTGAGCCACTTTTACTTCATCCATCGAGCCTCTTCACTCTGCCGTGCCTCTCGGGTAGGTACGTCGGTTTCAGGCACGACAAGGGGACTTTACATGTGCGCAAAATGAAGTCGAGTAACCAACAACAAACGGGGATCTTGACCCGGTTCTCACACGAAGGAGGTCGACATAATTTCCAATTTCATCTGAAAATAGAAGCAAAGACGAGATGATTAAGGGAAGTAGATACCTACGCCAGACGGGACCCCCGGCTTTTTCGAATCCGCGTATCTTTCTTGAAGTTAGTGTTCCGTACGACATTGAAGCCCTGCCCGTGGGCCGTGAATAGGTGCCTTACATAGTACAGTATTGACACGCATGCCTCGTTAGCGAGTGCATAGGTG
This sequence comes from Hypoxylon sp. FL1150, assembly GCA_022495205.1. NCBI lineage: Eukaryota > Fungi > Ascomycota > Sordariomycetes > Xylariales > Hypoxylaceae > Hypoxylon > Hypoxylon sp. FL1150. Next base: position 126,305 of record MU376260.1, on the reverse strand, counting down.
TAGCTGCAGGCCAATCCGCCAACCTACGAATCCCGCTCTCGGCCTCTCCCTATGAGAGGTAGGAGAGGAGGTACCGACATACACATGGTCTCATGCTCAGCCGATCGGCTGAAGTCCTGACGAAATCGCCGCGTGTATTTGTTATTAGGCGGCGTCCCTTTTTTATTTTCTCTACCTGAGAGGAGACACGACAGACATGCATGTACATGATTATGCGTAGATAAGGATAATTTGCGAATATTCATTGCATATGTACAGATAACACGTATATCCATCATTGGATTTAGGTAGGCTCTAAATCTCATCGGCCGTGGAACGAAACACGACGGAACTTCTAGGTAGTTGACTATCAGCACCCCCAAGAAGCCTAAGGAAGTCCTTAACAAGTCGTCGCCCGTCTGCTGTGGAGCATCAGCTAATGGCGATCATGGCGTGTTCGTGGTTCTTGAAAGGTTCATCCCTGGCCGAGAGGCTACTAGGGCACCAGATAGTGCGCGGTACGTGGATTAACCCATGTCAGGCCATGTCAGATGAATTAGAAAAAAGAGATAGACAACTTTTTTTCTTGAAACGCCGTTGCTGAGCTAAGATACGTAGCGGGAGGGGGGGGGGGGGGGCGCGCGCCGCGCGGCGGGGGCGCGGGGGGGGGGCAGGGGGGGCAGGAGGGCCCATCGCGGCGGAGCGAGGACGGGGGCGGGGGGGT
>MU376260.1:40783-125592 GCA_022495205.1 Hypoxylon sp. FL1150 | reverse complement strand
AACCCATTTCAGGCCATTTCTTTTTAATTTTAAAAAATATATATACAAATTTTTTTCTTGAAACGCCGTTGCTGCGCTAATATACGTCGCGGGAGCCCCCCCCCCCCCCCCCCCTACATAGTATGCAGAATACGTCGAAAACAGCAACCCAAGCGTCTCCGCTACCCCGTGACTACTATGTAGAGATGGCGCTTGAAGGGCACCAAGGCACACTAACGAGCTGGGGCTTGGCGACCAGGTGTTGCGCGCCTGACGATCAATGTCTGAGCATATCTGGGGAAATAATGGTGAAATTTGCTAAGAGCCTAACCTAGCACATTGCCAAAAAGGTCCACGATAACTCCACAAGTCAGGCTTCGTTAAATTTTTCATCAATCTTAGCATCCACTACAAACACTAAAATACCATAGATCCCACCAGGAGAATAAGTGACTCTTCCCGTAGTAACCTACCAATTTCAGATCTTCCCTCTCCACATAACGAGAGGGAGCTCCCGCCTGGAGAGATTACATTATGCCCCCCATCAGGAAGGTTGAACTCACAATGCCAAGCACGGGGTCGGCGGTTGTCTCGTAGTTATGCACCTATGTAATGTTACTAATCATCTGGTAAATGAGCTTCACAATTTATACGGTTCAACCAAGAAACTTGTATGTGTGAGGGGCTTGAACTGTCTTTTTCTATTCGATGTTATGAATACTCCCGTGACTTTGCATAGTGAATGCAGAAGTCGACCGGAGAGGCGACCCAGGCTAATCCCAGGGGCCATAACAAGTATCAAGTCCCATCAATCCACGCTGTGTGTATACGTGGATGAGCCTGTGGCCCGGAGGGTATCACGGCTGCTTTGCCCAGTCTATGGCCTTCGCCTAATACAAGACCTGCTCCCAAAAATAAGTCTGAGCCAACGTGGTCTAACCGACTGCTCTGTCGGCCGCTTTGTCCCAAACCCCCGATCCCGGTATCGATGTGCCATGCAAACAGAAAAGCAAGTGATATCTCAATATTGTATCGTGGTACAACAGTGGTCCGTGCCTATACCAGTGTCCCCCAATCGTGCGCCCGCGGGTAGAAACAAGTCGAAGACAGAATCCCGAACGACCCAAAAACTTTTAATAATGCTGTGCTCCGGTAGATGCTCTTGTACAACAAAATAACAAATTGTGAAATGGCGTGGAGGCGTGATACTTCATGTCGAAGTGCTCCGTCCAAAGAGGTAAGGAAAGAGAAATGAATGAGTCGTGTTGATGGCTGCGTAGAACCAGCAATGATAACAAGCTTATTGGTTTAACAAATGTGTATAACAAGGTGCGATGTTGGATCATCTATCGAATGCAAAACCGTCTATTCGGCCGGTTCCAGGTCTAGTAGGATCGTCTTCGTGATTGTTGTACGCGAGCATGTTCGAACGAGCTAGCATAGTCTCTCAATTGCTTCTTGGCCTTGGCTGATAGATGTGTGCCTTCACTTCCTGCCGAGGAGGTGCTGCGAAGGGAGCAGAGGCTGCTGTGCGAGCTCGAAGGGGTGAGTACCCGGGTGGAGGACGCCGACGAGTCTGATCGTTGTGATAGGTATGACTGGGGCAGAGGTGTCGAACCGTATGGCTGGGCGTTGCTGAAGTCATAGGCAGGAGGTAAGTAGAACTTGGCCTGAGGCCTGGGTGTTGTCCAGTGGTAGGAGGACGAGCCAGCAGCTCCTGGAGAGCTAGCGGTTGTGTTTGACGAAGACGTCTTCTCGAAGTCGGAAAGTCGGCATGACTCAGAGCAGTAGGTAGCGCCGTCTGTTTGCCTGTCGCAAGCAAGGCAGTACTCGGGTTCCCAGGATAGTTGTGAAGACATGGCTGTGGTGTGTGTAGTTGACGTTGGTGGGTGGATATGGTAGTGAAGATTGGCTGTAGTAGCAGTTGTCCGGTCAAGGTCGACTCGATGGCGGCAGAGGACTGTTGCAAGAAGACAAAGTCTGGATTTATACAGGACTCTTCAGCGTGACAAGCTCGACGGAGTCGGAGTGTGAAGCCTCAGTCGATTTGGTGTTTCGGGTTCGAGGGACGAGACGAGACGACAAGCCAGAGGCGCCTTGGCTTAAGGTTTATACTCTTACAAGGCGTTCTAAGATGGTATCATGTCCTGCTCTGGTGTTGTGATGTGTTGCTATGGAGCACGCAATAGCGGAGCAGTGATGATTGAGGGTGAAGTTGGTTTCGTCGAAGAGCACGATAGCCTGGTGGACATTTCGTAGGGAGGAGAAGGAGCTTCATTTGTATCAATCCAGCTTACACATGAAGGGTACGAAGGTACGAATATGGTCTTGGTTGGGATGGCCGCATGGGAGCAGCGAAATCAGTCACATCAGCGAGCGTTTCGATCAGCAAAAAGACAAGGGGGTCCACCAGAGACAGACCAGGGCCATTAGCTCGGTGGAGCCATTTGCGACTCTGCAGTGCTACGACTAGTCTGCTAGTACGAAGTACAGGGCAGCGGACAGCATGAGGCCAGGAGCAGAAAAGAATACGTACCTGAGGGTGTGAGGGTGTGAGGTCAGGCCTCTGCCTGCCCCAGGACCTAGCAGGACCTAGCAGAACACCCCTGCCCATGCAGTCCTTGCAGTCCTTGCAGCGATATCGCATACGGGCTAGACCGAGTCTGAGCTAGCGCCAGAGCTGCCGCCGATCACGACTGGAGGCCGAAGAGGGTCGAGAGGGTACGAGAGTACCTAAGACCTAAGGAGTGCCAGGAGTCTCTGACGAGCAGAAAATTTTTGCTACAAGGTGTGCGAGGAAAGATTGGAAGGGGGCGAGAAATGAAAATGGTGCGAGACGATGGTGGGTATAGGGGGGGTGTAGTCTCCATTATATTGTCCAACATACACCCTCTTGCAGGGACCCCTCCTTCACTGCCCATTCACAACATCCACACCCTACCTTTTGTGACCCTGATGGCTTTTTACATAATGATTAGAGAGTATGAGGTGCTAACCTTTGAGTTATGAAATGAATTGGCATTCAATTGCGTTGCTTTACATGATGTTCGAATGTTCGAGCACACAATTCTCTTCTTTCCCCTGGCCAGACCACAGTGTGCCAAGTGGTTGGATCATCTCTTCAGCAGAACTTTCGAATGGGAGCGTTATTCGAAAGAAATGAATCAATAGGCGGTATTCTTTACATGCGATGCCACCCACGTAGCCTCCGAAGCCTTTCGCTGGCATGATTCACAATGGTATGTAACATACGCGCTTGTCTCCCTTTTGTTCCCATTCGTTCCTCATATCGACCGACAGTGTTTACTGTAGTCAAACCATGCATGAAGCTCTATGTGCTGGTGAGGAATTGCTTCATTATCTACTTGTGTCAATTCGCTGTAGGTTAGTGGTTGACTATCACTGCCTTCTCTGTGACTCGCATGGCCTTTTCGCCTTTCGACACTACAGTAAAAGTAAAACATCACTACCTAGACACTGCATATAGGTACGAAGAAGCCGACCATGCTCCACATCATATATCGTACAAGCCAGAAACGAGGCTCGATAGACCAGACATCAGAGACCCAAGACGGATATTGGGTGGACCCGTGGGAGTGCCTACAACCACGGTTGCCACATCGCGAGTATGTATATTATATATGCAGGTATGTAAATTAATAAGTTAGTAACCATCCGAAATTTCCCAATGGCAGGAAATTCTGCGCTTCCTGCGTACATCACGCATCTCCATCGGTGCGCGGGCATCGTAGATTGGCAGACAGACACCATCCTAGTTAGCATACGTATGTAGGTCCGCAAGCTGAGACTCGAAAGCGCAGAAAAACACGCAAGACGAGTCATACGTAAGGCGCCTACTTTGGAGGTAGTGTATGGATGTCTATACATTATATGAATGCGGGTATGGTTGCACGGTGGCCGTCATATCTTCCATCCGGCCTAAGCGGTTGGTACAAGTGGGCAAAAGGGTACGGTACCGAGACGAGGATAAGGAGATGTAGGGCGAAGGGCAAATACGTTACGGATGAAGTAAAGAAACCGAAGTTGAAGATAACATCCGATTCATACGGAATAGTCGCCTTTCTTTTTGCGGGGAACTGCCAGCCTTCACACGATAATCAACCCACAATGATACTCAATGTTGCACAGTAGAGCACACGGAAAACAACCTAACCACCACACAGGATATCATTAAAACTGAGGTATAGGGATTAGGAATGGTACCGTAACGACAGCATACCACCGACCACCTGAGCTATCCACCATGTCGCTGCAGGTCTTGCATGCGCTTCTGCGGACGATTCTTCAACTACGCCTCCCCATTGGCTGGTGAATACTTCCAGAGAGGATGGTAATTAATGAAAACCGTCTAAGGTGGCATCGAAATTACAACCTTCTCACCATATTCCAATCATATTCGACCTCTCCCCACGAGACCTCCAGTGAAGACTTCATCTGGGTGGCCCGCTTCCCTCCTCCCTATCAATTCCTGCCAGCATCGTCGTCGTCCACGGAAAATGCCGCCCGTTGGAATTATATACGTATAGCAAAGTTACAACTCGATTACCAAATCTTCGCCATGCCTGACATCACAAACATATCCGCTGCTTGGCGGATGTCTTCCAGGTAGAGACTTTATTAAAAGAGGCGATCATTAGACAATGGGTTTAAAAGAAAGCTCTGCCCCCAAGAGGTTTCGGCGGCTGACATCATTGCACTTATTCCAAAACTCAGCCACTACAACGACATGAATATTCTAAAGATGAATGCGAAAATCGCCAGGGAAGGGTCATTGTCATGGATGTTTCCTAACGGCATCCACCACGGCCGGTACCTTACATCGGCCGACCAATCTTCTAGTCATTTTCCGACCCTTCCGATAAATCACGGGGAAAAGCTGGGATGGGGGGACCCTTCGTCGTTATCATCATCACGGGTTGCCCGAAAGAGACATTGATGCTCGATTAGCTTCTCCTCCCTGCCAGTGGTCCAATTAGGACAGCAGCTGACATCTCCATACTCTATAAGATTAGTAGGATGCTGGTAGCCTGAGCTGCACGATGCTCATGTCGTCAGCTTTTCGGTATCGTTTCCCCCCCATTATCCTCGGGGGTATCATCTACCAGGGACATCGGTGCTAAGAGCTGGGTTACTACGAACAGACACCGTCGCTGCGGTAGATCTACAAGCACCGGCATAGACTCTGGGGAACGACCTGGCGCCTGACGAGTTTGATCGTTTGATGTGGGTTAGAGATGAGACCAGACCGAAGAAAGAGAGAGAGAACAGGACTATTGACGAACCGTGCGCGTTATCTTCTCATATCTTTGGAGCTTTTGCAAATGTGAAACTTCAGCTCAGCTCTATCTTGTCATTCTCCATGTCTATCGCAAGGCCAAGTGGTCCCGTTGAGGGCAAGCCGTTTTTAGAGGAGAGCTTGGCTGGCAACACCGCAGTGGTCTAGGATGGTCGATTTGCGCCCAGCAGGCAAAAGCCTCTTGTATGTGGCCAGGAAGGCCAGGGAGCAGGACGCTAGGCCGAAACCGATTCGACCTGCATCTGAAGGCGGGGGAATCTCCTGCAGGTTCTCAGGTTCTCAGGTTCTCGCAGCTTTTTCCAAGCAAATTGGTCCAGATGGTTCCAATCGCCGGCCACGGTTCGTCGTTAGCTGTCGATTCACCATGTAGGAGCTACAGTGTGGTATGGTGCGTGTGGATGAGCCACACCCTCTTTCTCGTCGACCCTGCGATCGCCACCTGATCCTGCTCCAACGCCATTTGCCATCATGAGAAGACCCCGAGCTCTACATGCGTCTGCGTCTACGTCGGCGCGCCCAGCAGGAATGGGGGACCACAGATGGGCTGTCGACAAGTCGTGACAGGCCAATGCTGGACCTTTCATTTCATCAGGACCCTGAGATCTGCAGGCCTGGCGTGTTAGTCTACTCTTCCGTCCTAAGGTATCTCCACTCGGCCGACAAATCCCAATCCTTCCCAGGGACCGCATAACTATCACCATATCGTGTGCTGCTAGGTTTGAATACTATGTGAGAATACCACATCATCGTTTAGTTGGCGCTATTAGGCTTGTCGATCTAGCGTCGTCGTGGACGATAGCGATACTAGTATAAGAAAGGCCAGGTGCTTAACATGAGCGTGTCGCCTCCCTCAACCACGGCTAACGAACTAATACCGTATCTATTCGCAAATAAAACATTACTAGACATCCGGGTGTGTCGATATCATGTTAATCGCAGCCTGCGGGAGGATGATCATGACCAACTGAAGAGCCCCAGAGCTTTGTAGGTTGCTAGGTAGTTTGGGGGTAGTGCCCGTAAAATAAGGCTGTCGCGGGTAACAGACAAAAAGAATGGGATCTTCAAAAACAATGGTGTTTACGCCAATGCAAAGCGTCAATCTCGAGTATCCATATCCACCTTAGATAGCGATGGCGTCGAAACGTCGTGGCATCACGAGTTGGTTAATTGACCTTGCTGACAATGCGAGAGGCTGCGAGAAACAGACCAGCAGGTCCCCCCAGGTGCTCCCAAATGACACTCAATACTGGAAGCCTGCAAGGCTCCGAAGACATGCCCCTGTTACTACGGGACGCGCAACGCACATGAGAAGAGCTCATGTAAGTATCTGCACAGCCGACGCAGGCAGGCCGTTTCCGCGTCGTCGCAGTTTCTCTCCCTTGCTAGCCCCATGCAGCTTCACGGCAAAATACCAACCTCGAGACTAGAAAGGAGGGTCCGCGTGGGATGTCGATGTCTTGCGTTGGGATGCCTATCTCTTCTGATGTGAATAGAAATTGTGGGAGAGGGAGGTGGGTACATGATAGATAGGATAGATGGATACGCAAAAGTGTGAGTGGAGTGCCCGCCCGCGATACCGTCACATAGTAGATCTGGTTTTTATCTCGGCAGGCGGTGCCTACCTGGACGGACAAGAAGGTCTCTAATTAGGTACGATATGGAAACTGGTCAACGTCCTCAAGTCTTCCTGTTCCCCAAGCTGAAGCTCCACCTCGGGGGAGAGCTTGGTAATTGTACTGTTTCGAGAGGTTAGATATATCGTCCAGTTTCTCTCTTAGCTCGTGGGTCTCGGACAAGATAGTGAGCGAATCCGATTCCATCTACCCGTGCGGAATCGGTGCTCGAACCCACTGATATCGGAAATGCCAGGCTGTGGTGCAATATAGAGATAGTGAATTTATACGATGTTGTATGCAGCCCGCAGCAGATTTGTATATTACTAAGGTGGTAGACCTAATGGAAGCTCCCTTTTATTTAATTTATTTATTTTTTCCCCCCAACGTGCAGAAAGCTGGGCGATTCGCTCGGGGTCGCACCAGGAATACAGAACGCAAGCCTCGTTATATGTAGGTAGGCCACCCCGTGAAGCTAGGTCATTTGCAGATAGATAGAAAGGGGGTGTTGTCTTGGACGCTGACGAAGCAGGTAGCACGCGGCAGAGTTGTGGCTTGGCTACCTACCTATCTATCCCGAATATTCACCCATAAGGTTCTCCCCCATCTTTCCTACATGCTCCATCGTCTTGCGTGCTGCAGCCAGGGACAGGTGGGGAAAGGGGTTCGGATGAATGATACTGGTCACATTTTCCGGACATGATAGATATGAATGCGAACACCTCGCGACATCGACAACTGACAGGTAACTGACATGTAATAAACATATGGCGTCAACCATGGCGTCCAGGGCGTTGCGTCGCGACATGGCCCAACCGAGGGCAAACTCGGCCCGTAACCTAGATGAATGCAAAGAAGCTGTCGACATATGAGCCGACAACCGCCACCCGTACATCTGTTGGCCCCCCACGCGCAACTTTCGTCATGGGTGTCCCACAAGGCGTCGGATTGAGGTTGAAGTAGTTCTTGGATGCGTCTAATATCCCGACCCAATCCGGTCGTTCAGCTGTGCCAGTCTCTCATCCCTCTCCCCTTCGGAGGGCCCAATGTCAGCAATTGATTGGCCTGCCTTCCAACGCCAGCTACGTACCTGATAAGATGACTTGTCATATTTCCATTTTTGTAAGCGACACGCCAAGTTCGGTGGAATCGGCAAGGAACATGTGCATGAACAAGTGGGTATGCTATAGGGTGTCCAATCAGCGACGGAGGAGGCAGCATATCATCATTGCCAACAGGTCTATTGTCATTCGGATCCTGAGAGCTGGGAAATTATGTGACAACAGATTTCTAGGCGCGATACGGTCGTTGCTCCGAGATTTCCTTTCACGAGCCAGGGCGTCGTTCGAGGTCGCTTGCACAATTCCGAGTGTCGGGATGCCTCAAATCCGAGGCTAAGGTAAGAAAGGGATGAAGTCAAAAGGAACGGGACGCAACGAAGCAGCGAGCGCACGGCTTCGGTGGAGCTTGAGGATCTGTGTCACGGCAAAAGACGTTATCCCCCTGAGGATATTTTCGCAAGGTGTATCCCTACCTTGACTTTTGACAGACCAGGACACCCACGTTGCGCTAGGTACGCAGCTAGCCTTCAACCAGGGCCAGTTTGCGACCTAGGTTAGGCAGTCTGGAGATACCTAGGAACTTTTGATGATCTGTATTGATCGTCGTCGTTTCGCCGGTTAATTCAGCCTCTCTCGAGTGATACTAGCACCAATAACACATTCTCAAGCACATGATCCCACTAGGATGAAAATCATGATGAGTATAATAATTTAGTGCCATAGCTCCTTCGCGCTAAGAGCTTGCTTATAAACTGCAAGGCCAGTTGAACGTTATGAATCTGCGCCTGTCATTTCAATGACAGCTTTACCGCAAGAACAAAATAAAAAAAAGGGGGTCTAATGGTCATTTGCTTGCTAATGATATGATAGGCGTACCATCACATAAGAGATTGTCTCGATTGGGAATGGGGACAAGCATGAAAACGTGGATGCCGAGTCTATAGTTCATATCGTCGTCGTCGGAAATCTCTTCTCCCGGAGTGCTGGGTCTAACCCTCGTGGCTTTGGGACTACTATCTATTTTCCATGCACACCCTGCAGATTTACCACTCCCTATGGTTCGATCACAGTCTAGCTTGCCAGGGCTGAGTCCGAACTTGAGATTGGGCATCTTGGTATTGGGATGGATCGATTGGTTACGATGGATTAATTGGTTACGACGGAATGATGACCGCGCTGGAACTGCTAGACTAGACCAGAACCAGACCAGTTGGTTTCGAGTCTTGGGACACTGTCGGGCTGAATATCTTTGGAGGCAACACCAATTTTGGTACTTTTGCTGTGTTAGGTATGGGTTACGAACGGATGCCTGGGGGGTGGCAAGGTGCATGTTGAATACCCGGTAAACAATGTATCAATTCATTCGGATCGAGGTCGAGATCATGAGAGGCTATCGTGAGTGGAACCATAAAGGGAGGTCAACTTGGGCTCGGACTGAGCTAGAACTCGCAATTGCTTACTACTCTGCCAGCCCAATGGCCCGCAACCGTTCAGTCTGATGCTTTGTAAGTTGAAAAGATGATATCCCCTCTAGTCCGCCACTGGTCATTAGTAAGACATCTGCGACTAGGTCAACGGGCCGTCAGAAGAAGAATCGTTACTTGCTTAACGTCGCCGCGAACTATTACAGGACTTCTCATGCAGGGACCGTCAGTCGAAGGGTCCTTGGAGGTCATGGTTCTCGTGAGTTTACTCTCGTCAGACTACCTGTCTCGAGCCAGTCGCAGTTCCTAGACCTACGGTGAGACACTGCCAGAGTTGGAGTACGTAGCGCTGATGCTGTCCGTTTTGGGTGCCTCGCAGGTGAAAATTCGATGAATATTACCTAAGACAAAGATGTGAGCGAAGGATTCAATGACGTTTCCAAAACAAGGTGTGATTCAAGCAGCTTACCGGCAGCCAGGTCTGGTCACATGAGCAGCATTTACCTGCGGTATGACACAGTCGTGAGAATCCCATACTACTCCCATACCAGACTAGATTCTCTGATATGTCCAGGCGCCGTCGTTCTAGTTTCCCCTGTTCTCTTCCTGCCCTTTACCCATGCTCTCGGTGCTCCTGCCGACGTATAGCACCACAACCACGCGAGAATACCCTGTTAGGGGTCCTGGGCGTCTCGACATTATGACATGGGCTGTGGCAACGCTCCATGCTTTGCGACAAACAATCCCAGGGATCCCAAGATGCTCGGCAGCATGTACTAGATAGGCACGGCGGCACAGAAGTCAGCATACCTTGGTAAATGTGCGCCAGGTTCCAATTTTGTTGATGAGTTAATATGATGACAAATCTCACGAGGCTTGGGTTGAGTGAATAGTGAGGCATCACGGTCAGGGTCACGATGATCAGAACTTATCATTTACCATCAATTCTAAAAATTAGGTTGATCATATCACCACGGACTATATGTGAGCCTCATTCTAGCTATCCTATCAGGTAGGTACCTGATGAATAAGCTCAGTAGCACATAAGAGCACTTCATTATTATCACTACTATGTACGTGAAGCTTCGGCTCGTTCCGCGTTAAATCCAATGCCGAAGTACATAGAGTCGACATGGAAGCTGTGCTTTCTCCTGGCTGGCTAGTTCGTATTAAATCCATGTGTATAAACATTATTCGCTGTTCGCTCAAAAATCATTTAAGTCCGAGATGGTGCGAGCCTAGATGGAGCCACAATCCCAGCAAAAGATAAAAGGCGGAAATTGCCCAACCCCAGACTTCTTTCTTCTCACCTTTCCCATTCTTGGCTTGCTCCACGATGGCCAAGTAATGGATCCATGCGCTTCGCGTCGGGGCTTCGCCTAAATTAGAATGATATCTCCGACCATGGGTGTGTATCCTGGTGGACTCTCCTGGCCCCTGGACCCTGTTAAGTCCCCAGATCACCTATCGACACACCCACGGCAGCAAGTTCAATGTTCGGCAGTGTGGGCACGTATTAACGGACTAATCAAGTTAGAGATGGGAGCTAGCACCATGTTCTCGCCGCTTATCTCAAACAAAAATACACATTGCAGATCCACAGGTTCTTAATGGTGATAAGTATTACGTATGGAAGAAAGATGTTTTAAGCCTTAGGACTATAACCCGCTGAAGCTGACTTAAGCCAATTTTCATAGCATAAGTAAAATCGCCAAGCTACAGAACTAGTCTGAACGTGACACAAGTGATCAACCTCATTTCTGGTTAACTAAGACAAGGCAATCTGAGATACGCGAGTCTTCTAAGCGAAAGACATTTCACGAGGTTGTATTATAATATAAGACCATGACTATACAATGACATTATATTTTCAGGATAAACACGGCTTCCTTTTTCTACATGGGAATTCTTCTGCACCATTGCTTCAAAGCCAAATACAATTCTACCCCTACTATGCAATATATGCTACTTGGTATTATTTCCACCATATTGTATTGGTAGAATTGGCCACGCCTTAGGTATAATTGACAGCAATCCACAGCCCCCGCATTCCCGCACCATTCTATACAAGTATAGTGCTATATTGACTAATGCCTCGTGATGTAAGCATTCCAGTATCAACGTGGTCCACGCATGGTACTCCATCCCTATGCATGCGCGCGATGCAACTTAAGTCTTCAGGAAAGACAGTTTATCGGACATCCGACACGGTTTCTCCCGGCGCCACGGCAGCGCCCGTTATGAAGGTAAGGAGTAGACTTGTTATACGATGCTGTTACATCTTGTTAATTATTCACGTTCAAATGACCAGGCTTACTCGATCTTTGGTAAAGCTTAGCACGAGTACCTCTTGCCTGCCGGGAAAGATGCGGTTTTCGATTAGTTGCGTTTCAGGGCATACTATGGACTCGTCCTCGTCCTCACCCTCGCTGTCATTCTCCAAGGGTCGCATCTGCTAAAACCCCGCATTTTGCTCTCTTGGCATTGACTCAGGTGCGTACCCACCTTGTCAGGCTTGTAAGGCTTGGACTTTATCGGTCTCTGTGTTTCTTTTCTCCTACTATGTATGAGGGCGAGGGATTGAGGATTGCGACCCTTGTGCCAACAGGGAAAAGTCGTCGTCAGCCGCATCAAATGGTAATCGATAGATTTTCATTCTGCCTGCCGGTTCCCCAATCAGGTCATGAGATACGGACACGCCCCATGACCTGATGGATAGAACCCAACCCATGGTCGAAACTTGGTCTGCCTGGATTAACAATGGCGATCATACACCATTCGGCGCTGTCGTATGAACTATGACAAGTTGTTAAGCGGTACCTTGATGTCGTCTTCGTCTTCGTATTGATGTCTTTATTCTTGATTGTTTTCTTTCAGGGGTACGGGCTCTATTCCAAGCGGGCCAAGGCTAGACCCAACAACCAAAATAAAGTACGAAGTATGTAGACGACATATCATGTTACACCAAGTTGCCAGGTGCCTCTATATAGTAGGTTAACCAACTTTCCGTACAGGCGCGGACTGTTGCCTCCTTCCAGCACAGGCACCAGAAGTGACCTGTAACAACCCGCACGGGCTGCTGCGCAAAATTGCAATATTCTGCCTTGCTGCACGAAATCTCTGCTGCATCACCAATATGATCGACTATATGGTGGCACGGTTGCCTTGCTTCCTTCTGTAACCCATCTCATTTCCCCTTTCTAGCGGGTGCATTATCTTCCAAGAACGATACTGTGCATGTTTGGGAATTAGCAGACCAGTGTAGGTGTGATGAGGCGAAACATGAACATGTTGTTACACCTAAGTCCAGACTCGTCGTCGCCTACGTCGACCCAAGCGCTTACCGGTTTTATGGTTATTGAAATTACAAAAGGAATTCTCCCTGCATTTTAAGGCGCGAGACCTTCTGATTCGAGGCTAGGGCTAGACCGAAGTACCCAGCTAGTCCTAGATTTGCTTTTGACGCAAGTCAACATAGTGTATGCACGTCTATATTGCAGCTTTTTGCTTTTCCTCAGCAAGGTACAGCAAAATTTCCACGTTCTCGAACGCGCCTGAAAGACTTGGGCGTGCCGAAGGCATCCGGCCGCCACCGACTTACGACGTCTGTCCTTACGTCAACTCCACGTTATTCCCAAGACAGCCTGCGACGCCCTGTCGCATCCTTCACGTAATGCCTCCTATAATGACACACCACTCTCTATACACTCTAGCCTACTCTAGGTATTCGGCGTACATAGCGCAGCAGCTAAGTCATGTGGCCTGCCGTAGCAGAGGAGCATTTCGTCCCGTTCTCTCATTGGCTTCTCCGCACCGACGCTGCGGTTCCAATTTCCCATCAAGCTCGTGGCTGCAAGGTGAAGCTTTGGGAAGCCCTGATGTGTACTGGCCTGAACCGTTCACATACTAAAGCTCCAATTGTGTAGAGCATATTTTTGAGACGTAATAGCCATGCATTGCCGCTAGCAACACTCCTTGCTTCTGTGGCTGCCCGCTGGAAGTCCGAAAGAGCGGGTGATGGCTTCACGATCCTGGGAGAGATATCCCCGGCTTCCTAAAGGCTTACAGGTTGACACCGGCGCTGGTACTGAACCTCAAAGCTAAGTCTCAAGGGTGTCTAATGTTCGAGCCCTGTGATCGATCTCAGGCCATTCCGTATTTGTCCCACATGGCTGGCACGCGGGAACATTCCTCGCATTGTTCTTCCCAATTCACCGGACTGGAATTGTCTCCGGCCAGGGGTGGTCAACCGCCGCTACGACATGATAGTTACCAAGGGGATATAAATCATGACTTAAGGTGTATCAAGCCATTGAAGCCGTCGATGGCTAGGCTCTATTCCAAGCACGGAACGAGCCTGCCGAACGAAGGTGAGATGAGTCCGCACGCAGGGAGCCGATGGAGGAAAATAGTTCACACATGATATGACTTCGCCACCTTGGTTCGTATGGCACGACGAACGTCCTCTTAGGGAGACACTACCTTGCCGCGATGACCATGCACGCACCGCCAACCACCACTCACTAGACTGAGCGATCGCAATGATTAGGCCATATGCTCAGCTCTTACAGCGGACTACAAACGAACGCGGGAATTATAGCAATAGTCGGCGAGCAAGGCATAGATAACAGAAGTCAATGCCATTATCCATTAAGCCCGAACAATCCGGGCCCCCGTCAATGAATACCTACGTGAAGGTTCCCGACGCATTTCTTTGATCCCGAATCTTACCGGCTCAGTGGCGGCCGTGCAACTGGACTATTTGTCGTCAAGAGGGATAGACGACATAGGTTGTCCTTTTTTTCCGCATAAGGTTGTGTGGCAGCACGACAGGTCGCACGCATACACGCACAACAGACATTCATGCGCGCGGGAGGTGGCCACCCCCTTTCGAAACGGGTAAATGAGTTTCGTGTAACGCCGGCAAAATGCCGTCACCATGTCTGTGTGCGTATCAAGAAGGGGAACACAGCAACTACCCGAATGGCGATTGCGTCGTGATCGCTGCTGCGTCCTGCGAAACACATTTCGCCCCCTCCATTAAAGGTGTCTCCTTTACCGCCCCCTACGGAAGCGTGGTGATGCTGTGAGTGGACGACGGCGAAGAGGAAATAAAAGAAAGAAGAAAAAAATTTTCTTCTTCGCATACCTACCTGACGCGCGCAACCTAACACAACACAACATATACCACCATACAACGACGACAGCGGTGTTTTTGATTTTGGCGTTCGGGCGTCAGCGAGTCATGGGACTGATTGCGCATGCACCTTGCCGTCCAATCTGTCTCCCATAGTGCTTGCGTCCGAGATCGCAGTCGCCGGCGATGCGACGCTGGGCTGACTTGGTGGTCACCACTTTACCTCTTTACGTTTGCTGGGCGGCGGGAATGCGCTGCTACCTACCACGGCACGATGGCGGCAGGGCGTGGCTCTAATCGCACGTCTCATCATACAATGATGTTGAAGAAACGCCCGCCGGCCATTGAGTTCAGAGAGATTCGACGCAGGCACTTTAGAAGCTACCTATAGTCGGTTGTTGCTTGGCCGAGTAAGGTTATTCGTTCCCATCGACGACGACAGATAAGCCTCATGGAGTCGCCTAGACGAATGCCGATTTATGCCCCTAACATTTATTTACCTATCCCGAGATACCCCCTTGGACCTTATCTATCCCGTTGAAGATGTTGTATGGACCAAGATCTCATCCAATGCGGTCTTGGTGTTCTCATCCTGCAAATCAAATGTCGGCTGCGGAATCATGCCAATAGCAATAGCAATTCCCACTCGTCCCGATACATGGGGTCCAAGCGGAGAAACAGGTCCACCATGTCTACTACATGTCTAATTTACTATACATTCTGGACCTCCGGTTAGTCCGGCCTGTGATCTATCTCTGAGCGACAACATGTTCCGGAGCGGGACGTGGTAGAATACCTCTATTTGTGTGCATTTGCCGATTTCTAAAGAAAAAGGTATAACCGGTACAGCTAAACTCGTTGCTGGAGGTAGATGTGATCTACCTACATCGTGTCGGGAACGATGCAAATGCGGTGGGTGCTTCTGCGTGAAACGAGATGATAAACATTGTCTGATCGTATGATTTGGGTCAATCTGATAAATCGAATAACCATCACCGGACTGTATGATCAACAGTGATAAATCGACTCGACTCGACGAGCATTCAGTGAATGTGGGTTATCCGAATTTCATAGCCTACGCCGTCACTCTATTGGTGATGTACGTAGTTGAGTTGTGGCTAGTCAAGTTGCGCTGTGGTCTCGAAGCATTCAGATATCTCAGACATAAGTACCTACTTAGAGAGAACATTGGAGTTTCTTTTGAATCTTTGGGCTTAGTTACTGAGTGTAACGAAGATAAAGCGAAAGTACCTAGGTAACTATTGACCTTAGACTTGAATATCTATGTGGTCGAATCATTGGAATTCCAAGGCTCGCTTCCTTACCTGAGGTTGCCAAGGATAGCGACATAATTCTAGCTACCCTCGCATCTCATACCTTTCATTGCTGCAACTGTATCAATCAAGTCAATAAAGGAAGGTATTGCGTCTTGAGAACGAGAATATGGTCATTATCGTAGCTCCTCAACGTGGACTCTGCCAAGTGGGCACAGATGGGAATGACAGTGCAGTGTCGAAAGAGCAAGTACGAAGTACCTAGGTTAGGTACTTAATCGCGACGTTGAATTAAAGTGCCCCTCTGTCAGACTCAGGACTCAGGTGCCAGATGATGGAACCCCACATGTGGCACACCTGCACGGTGAAATTTCTTTTCCACCTCCGTGGGGAGCTCTCCAAAATTTCTAAGGCTTGTGCCTAGGCGACAAGCAATTTCGAGATCAGTGGGCAAGCTTCAAAAACAACACATTTTCAAGCCTAAACCTTGTCGTCTGCTGAATTGTGTCAAGGAACACTGGATATCTCGAAAACTGGTCCATTCCGTCTGTCAGGTTTTCTAGAGAGCAGACCGGCGCGCCTACAAGATGCAGGCCCCCGTGTTGGTTATGAGTGAGCCCCTCCATGGACCCTGAGCTCTAAATCAGCTGCTGGACGCGACTAACATTTTAAATACAGACACCCAGAGTGGTGAAAGACAGACTGGCCGAAAAGCTCAGCTGTCTAACATTGCTGCCGCGAAAACGTACGGGCTCCCCGTCACCCCCTCGTCCTCTGTTCCTGCCCTCTGTTCCTGCCCCGCTAAACCCAAAGCTCTAGTGTTGCCGATATCATTCGATCATGTCTCGGTCCCAAGGCTATGCTGAAGATGTTGTTGGATCCCATGGGCGGTATCGTGCTTACAAACGACGGCCACGCTATTCTTCGGGAGATCGAGGTGTCACATCCCGCTGCCAAGAGCATGATCGAGCTTAGCAGAACACAAGACGAGGAAGTCGGTGATGGCACAACGACAGTCATTATCATGGGTAGGTATACCACTACACGGCTTATCACATATTTCGATTACTGACGGAAACGTAGCCGGAGAAATCCTGGCACATGCTCTCCCGCAACTAGAACGAAACATCCACCCCGTCGTCATCATTTCCGCCTTCAAGCGAGCCCTCAAGGATGCCCTCGAGATCATCGACGAGATCTCACTCCCCATAGACGTTAACGACGATAAAGCCATGTTCGGCCTAATCTCTTCTTCGATCGGCACCAAGTTCGTATCCAGATGGACCGATTTGATGTGCAGCTTAGCCCTCAACGCCGTCCGAACCGTGACCTGGGAGGCTGGAAACGGCAAGCAGGAAGTCGACATTAAGCGATACGCGCGTGTGGAGAAGGTTCCGGGTGGTGAGATCGAGGACAGTAGAGTACTGGACGGAGTCATGCTGAACAAGGACATCACTCACCCCAAGATGCGAAGGAAGATTGAGAACCCGAGGATCGTGCTTCTCGACTGCCCGTTGGAGTACAAGAAAGGAGAGTCCCAGACGAATATCGAGATACAAAAGGAGGAAGATTGGGAACGCATCTTACAGATTGAAGAAGAACAGGTCAAGGCCATGTGCGAGTCAATCCTGGCTTTTAAGCCCGACCTGGTCATTACGGAGAAGGGTGTCTCGGATCTCGCACAACACTACTTCATGAAGGCGAACGTCACCGCCCTGCGCCGAGTCCGAAAGACAGATAACAACAGAATAGCCCGAGCCACCGGCGCGACCATCATTAATCGGGTGGACGATCTTCAAGAATCGGATATCGGAACCAAGTGCGGTCTATTCGAGATTGAGAAGATTGGCGATGAATACTTCACCTTCCTTACCGAGTGCAAGACCCCTAAGGCCTGCACCATCCTACTCCGAGGACCGTCCAAGGATATCCTGAACGAGATCGAGCGAAATCTCCAAGACGCTATGGGAGTAGCTCGGAACGTCATGTTCCACCCCAGATTATCGCCGGGTGGTGGAGCTACTGAGATGGCTGTTTCGGTGCGGTTGAACCAGCTGGCGAGAAATATCGAAGGCGTGCAGCAGTGGCCCTACAAGGCAGTGGCTGATGCTCTGGAGGTCATTCCCCGAACTCTGGTTCAGAATGCTGGCGCTAGTCCAGTACGCGTCCTTACAGAACTCCGTGCCAAGCAAGCAGATGGCAAGAGCTCGTGGGGTATCAATGGAGACACCGGAACGATCGTGGACATGCAGGAGTACGGCATCTGGGAGCCCGAGGCCATCAAGCTCCAGAGCATCAAGACGGCTATTGAGGTGAGCTAAATCTAGTTGTTTTCATTCGAGTCCTGTACTAATCTCCATTCCAGGCTGCTTGTCTCTTGCTGAGAGTTGATGATATCTGCAGCGCGAAGAAGGCGCAGCAAGCGGGAGCTCCGGGCTTAGGCGGCGGAGATGACTAAGAGAGTAAAATCAAAATAATCGATGCCAAGCAAGCCTATAGACACAGAATACCAAGAGGACATACCCCTGTACCAACGGCTGGTCTAAAAGTCTGATGAGATAGATGAGTTAGATGGCTTTGCCACCACGATGACGGCTTGATG
Source organism: Hypoxylon sp. FL1150 (assembly GCA_022495205.1). Classification (NCBI taxonomy): domain Eukaryota; kingdom Fungi; phylum Ascomycota; class Sordariomycetes; order Xylariales; family Hypoxylaceae; genus Hypoxylon; species Hypoxylon sp. FL1150. Next base: position 107,185 of record MU376260.1, on the reverse strand, counting down.
GTATCAATCATTTCCATGCGCAATGGCTCGCTAGTGACGCCTGATTCATTGAGTGACTGTACTATTTTCGTTCGATATTCCAAGCAATGAGAAGTTACCATCGCCACGCGCGTACATGTTCTACGCTAGCTATTCACCCAAATCTATTGTGCGCGATCTTATTTACCCTATATTATTTAATATGAAGACGTATTCAACCTCGGCTTTCTCTAAGGTTTTCTACCAGAATTTTGATGATTTCCATACCCCGGAACTGGTTATTAGTGCTACCTTCGTCGGTATTCCCATGGGCCTCTGGTCTGAACCCAATTAGAAATATAGAAGTTGCTGTAATCGACTTTCGTGCTTTTCTTTATATCTGATTCTTTGCATTTATTACACTCAACGTAGCTTTTATTTGGAAACAGGATTCTATGACTTGTTCCTGTGTCAGATGTTTGATCCTAGCACAACCCCTATTCACTTGAATGGCAAAAAGCTAAAACTTAGCCTTTTGAAATAGGCTACAAATCGTGGGTATGATAACATGCTGCCCATAAAGCTATAATGATGGACAATCTTTTCGTGACCAAGGCTGGAATAGTCAATAGGTAGGTGGGTAGCTTTCATCTTGTAACCTCAATCATAAGCTTGAAAATAGCTAAATCACATAAAAGACACTATTCCTAGATCACAGCCAATTGCCTGTGCTATGCCTTATATTATTCCAATGTGAAGGGGTCTTCTGAAGCATTCTGGGATAATTTGCTCTAAATACCAATATAAGTATAGCATGACTTATTCCTTAGTGACAGACTGAACATCTAGTGATACAGCTCGTTCTACGGGAGGTACGACTAAGATGTGGTAGCCACAGTTCTTCTATGGTAGTTACGATTTGTTTCCTAGGAGGCACGTTTTGTTCATAGCAGGTACGATCTATTCTTTAAAATAGCGCTAGAAGTCCAGCCTTTGGGTCTTCAATCCCTTCCACAGGAATACAGAGTAGTAGTCTGGATAAGGGGCTAGGCCTAGAGCACAAAGAGTCTCAGTTCCAGCCATATATCATTATCCACACCTTAGGTTTTATATTGTGATATATGCCATAGGCAAAGACTGTCAAGCAGCCTTGTGATAGAACGAGTTATTCAATGTCAGGTCCCATAACATAATACCAGCTGCCCTTGCCCTTTGATAGTCCCCCAGACTTCATAGCAGGGCACCAAGACCACGGTTATAGCAATATTATCTTGCAAACGAGATATCTTTCTCCCCAAGCCTCAGCCCTCCGGTTCGCTCTTACCCTCCCCTAAGCGGCCAAGGGGGTGGGGCCGAGAAGCTGGATCTCTGACACTTTTTATAGCAAGAACGATATACTCTAGGGCAGGAGTAGCATCTTCTATAGCAGGACGATCTATCTGTAGCAGGAACGATTTACTCCACAGTGGTCACGATTTGTTCCTTGTCGTTGCACTATGTAAGTCAGGAGGCCTATTATGTAGCAATATATTCCAATCTTACACAGTTCAAGCAGAGCAAAATAACATTTCCTTGTTTGCCTACCCACCGGTGTTCTTGTCTATATCATGTATGGTGAATGTGTCCACGTATTCCCCCCTTGGATTATGTAGGGTAGAGATACGCACTAAATTCATGACCCGTGCTTAAGATATCGCCCTCCCTGATATCTAGAACTGAAGCCCATGATTCTTTCGTCCAGATCCAGTCCCCTGGTGTCGAAACCTCAAGCCCATGGTCCCTCAAAGCCCATAGTTTTTCAGTCTATTCCACCCCTTTTCACCCCAATACGCCGTATCTAGGATCTAGCCCTCATTAAATAACAACCCACCACGTCAAACGCACCCACCCAGTGGTGTGTGAAAAGCACTCCATCCCCTTCCTGTCCACAACAACCCCTTATAGTAGGTACATATCATATCCTTTTTGAGAGTGTGCATATATCAGAGACACGCGTGAAAACCCCTTTGAATTTAAGCACAACGCAAAGCCCCTCTCGCACCAATCCAGCGCGCAGGGCCATCGTTGCGCTTACAGAGTGCCCGGTCGCCCTGCCCTAATAATTCTCCGCAATACATTGCCCTCCTGCCTACTAGAGAGCCCACGATGGTCTCTTGACACTCCCACATGTTTACCTAGGGCTAGGGCTTGAGGGCTTGAAAAATTGAGGGCCATAAAAGCCTGACTTGACTCTTATTCCCCAAGTATTCCCTCTTCTCTCTTCACTTCTTCCCACCACACTTCTTCCTACCACACTCTTCTCTCTTCGCACCTACTCCAGATGCCTCAACCACCAAACTACAATAAACGTCGCGATCCTCTCAAGTCATGAAAATGCATAGTAAGTTACCCATACACGTCACTCTCTGAGTGCATTTTTTCTTATGTTTTTCCATCTGATTCAGGATGGAACACTCAAAGTGTTCCACTCTACCATCCTGCGCGTCCCGATCTTCTCTTTCTTTCTTTTCTCCTACAATAATGCACAATATTCCCCCCTCTCTCCCTTCATCTGCTATGATCACCAGCAAGCACCTCGAGTCCAACACTTACACGCGCAAATACCAAACACTGCCCTCCCAACGCGTTTCTAGTCATAGCAACCCCCCCACTCACATTGATGATTTGCTACTGCGCGTATCCTGTACATCCATCCACATACCATTGAGTCTCTACACTACATTGGCGGATCTGTCCCTAGGTTGCATCACCACCTTCTTGCACCCAACACTGCCTGCTTTCTACACCTTACACCACCCTATCTTACACCCTATGCTACACTACCTACGTAGGCAGTTGACGCATTGCCTATTATATGCTGCCTATACCACCTAGTCACTATACTTGCAGCACCCCTTTACACTAGCTTCCTACTTTATACTACTTTACCCCTTACACTTGTCGGTCCTTATAACATCTACCCTATACATCTCACTCTACCCTACCTGTTCTGTCTATTACTTTATTTCACACTACCCGGCTCAATATCATTCGCCTCACACCACACAATCCTTCATTCCCCAGTTTTCACGCCAACTTTTTTCCCGACTGTTTACTCAAGCCCCTATCATCACAATGCCAGTACTCACCAAAAGACGCAGGGCTCAAATGGAGGCCACCGCAGAGGGTCGAGCACAGCTCGAGGCCGAGGCAAACCTCGAGCTGCCCACCCCAAAGCGTCGGCGCACCACCGCTGCCAGGCCAAGATCCCAAAAGGGTGAGCGGGCCATCCGGCAAACACCTCCTAGACAGCCTTCCCCAAACTTGCCAGGTATGCCGAGTCCTGTTCGCGCAGACAAGTCCAAGCGCGGTAGAGCTGACGAGCAAATAGAAGCTGAGGCTCAACTGCGAGCCGAGCAGGACGCTGACCACCAACCCGCGCCTCCCGGGCAGTTTGCGGAACCTATATCTGACAGCCCGAGTCACTCGGAGACTGCCGAAGCCATGGACGCGACTAAGTTGCTCCATGCGCACGCTGAGTAAGTTCACCTACCCGATATCAAACTCCTTCTCCGGGCCTCCTTTCCACGTCTACGTAATCGAATCCCTATACTTACCACCCCCAACCACATACATACCTAGTATACTAATCATCACGTGATGTAGTAAGTACGGTGTCGCAGCACTGCCACCACCGGATGCGCTTCAGTCATGGCTCGATGAACACAAGGATGACTTTATCAAGGCCAACACGGCGCATGCGACAGCCTCGCCCCTGTTGAGACCACCTGAGAACCCTGCTGCCTCCATCGATGCTCAGGTGGAAGCACCAATCGCACAACAAGTCGAGGAGCAACCAGGAGAACGCGGCCAAAACCCTCCCGTCCATTCGGGGCCTCACAGAGGCTCACGCCGATGCACAGCTTGTTGCCGTACCGCGGTCCGCCACGTCTGTCGCAAGGTGGCCTCCGTCTTGTGCCGGGCCGCCACGGCCCTTGACCCCAATGGCTTCCACCATCAATACTGTCGACACAGGATCAAAGCGTCCCCTGCGACATCTCGTTCCAGGCCCGCGTCCTCGAGAGCGACAACACCGGTGGTCCGAACCCAGCCCCCCCCCTCAGCTAATGCGCCTAGCCAGCAGCCAGCATGCTTTCGCCGGTTAGAAAGACAGAGTGCGCCACGACAAGCACTTCTCTCCGAGGATCGGCCCGCCGCGGCTGCCTTCCACCATCTCGACTCTGCGTTCAATCCCCCGGTGGACGACCCGCCCCGCCTATCACAGCAAGGGGAGGAGACTCCAGAGAGCCCGGACAGCCCTGTGCCGCCAGGAGACGAGGAATTTGCGCCCGAGCCAGATACTGGTGAAGGTCGGGCTCCGGATGCGGCTCTCAGCCCCGACTTGCCGACCACTCCGGGGCAGGCGTCTCGTCCAGAGGTCGGGCCGTCGTCCAAACAAAGCCCCGGGACTGCCCACGGCCCGCCCCGAGACCTTACGGGCCGCGGTGGGGCCGCATTATCTGCACCCCCTAGTCCGTCCAATCCCCCATCGACGCGGGGTCGGAGGTCCAACGCACCATCTCCGGAAGCGCTGAGCCGCCAGACCGTCGACTCTGTCGATGATGGCTCGCCAGGCACATCTAAGACTTGAGGTGGCTCGGCCTGCTAGAGTACCTACCTGCTTAGGTCGGCCGGCAGACGCTGAGCTCTTAGAGCTGCGATCCGGTCGCCTGCTGCCACCCAAAGCTCCCCAAGGCTGCTTTAATTACCAGCGCTGGGCACCATGGGCCGCTCAATGCCTGTCTCGATGCCATTCTGACAAAATAGGAGAAGCTGCGAGCCTAGGAATAGCACAGCAGGAGAACAAGTTCCCTCTAGGAGGGGGGCGAAGACAAGTCCCCTTTAGAGGGGGGCGAAGACAAGTCCCCTTTAGAGGGGGGCGAAGACAAGTCCCCTTTAGAGGGGGGCGAAGACAAGTCCCCTTTAGAGGGGGGGAGTGATCCTGCCTATTGATGTTCCTTGCCAGCCGCGCCGGGCACCCTTAGGGTGCCCGGATCCTGGTGTCTCAGACACCAGCGTGCGGCTGGCGCGCGGCGGACGAGGCATCCTTCAGGGCTCTGCCTCGCGCCGTGCCTATGTGCCCCGGAGTCGCACCTTCATGGCGTGGAGGCGGCGCCGATGCTCTCCGACACATTCACACAGCCAACGCAACGCCCAGTATTCTACAAGTAGATGGCGGTTTGTGCGGGCCAAGCCCGATTTATTCGCAACTATCTTCGTCCCCTCCGGACACTAAATGTCGGAGGGGGCTTGCCTTGGGCTCTCGCTTTGCAGACCCCACGGGGTCAAATCTCTTCATCGATAGAAAGGCTTGGAGGAAGTAGGGATACAGCAAGCATCGTCACTGTGTGACGAAGGATGGTCACGACGACACTATCAGGCGCGTAACCCGTCGACCCACGCTCTCTCTTTAGAGACGTGGGAGAAATCCCTAGGTCTCTTGTGAGCCGGAGGCTGACACAGCCTCCGGCTCAGCGCGCCTCACAAAGGACATCCTCTGATGTTCAATGCCGAAGCGATGTCCCGCAACGGCGGTTATAGTCCGCACATGACATCTAGGCCTTTGGATGCCTCGACGAGGGCGTAGATGTCCATAAGTTCACCAAAGTTCCATCCATAAGTTCACCAAGTGGAACTTTGGTGAACTTATGGACATTTCATAGTGATAGTCTCGAGGCAGACGTATTGACAATGTTGTACGAAGTCCTCGCCAACACCATCGAGCCCGCTCGCTTCATGCCGCTTATTGGCGCTGTTCTGAAGAACCAGCCGAACGTGAATATCTGGTGCAAAGTCTACGATATCGCCGCCACCTACACGGGTTAGGCGTACGCAAGCCATCCAATTGACATGCAGGCGGCGTGGTACAACCAGTCGGGGGAGGAGGATAGAGGAAGAGGTTACTGAAAGGGGAATAAAGAGGAAAAAAAAAAAAAAAAACAGGTGAAAACCCAAAAAAAGAAAGAAGAAGAAGAAAAAGAAAAAGAAAACAAAAAAGTAAAAAAAAAAAAATAAGAAGAGGGAGAAGAAGAAGGAGGAGGAGGAGAGACCTACGCCGGCTCCATTGTCCTACCGGTCCTTCGAGAGAGGGGCCAGTACCATCGACCCTTAAAGGATAACGAGGTACTGGCCCCGGGAAGCATCACCGGCAAGCGAGCTCGGATATATGGCCGAGACCGATTGATGTGTCGGCCACTGGTACGACCACAAGAAGCCGCGAACAGCGCGTGAGGCCTTCATGCCCAACGAATGCTTGACTGTGACTTCAGTCCAGCTCATCTGTGCTCAAAGCACGGACTCGCTTCACCGATACTGCCGAGCGCTAGCTCGTATGTATGAAACCCGACCTTCGCCACCACTCTTACGTGCGCGCCCGCCGCCTTCTACCTGTGGATGAGTGACCCCGGCGTCTTGGTGCGAATGGTGGTGTGAGATGACATCGAGGCATCCAATGTCATGTTCTTAGGTATGTACAACCTTAGGCGGGCGGATGACGATGCCCATGTTGACTTTTCAGGCGGACACTAATACTATATTAGAGAACGTGGATCGCGACATGGATAACGGCTTAGGCATGGTAGCCACAACACACGACTTCGATCATCCCCGAAGCCTACCCGAAGATGGGCGAGGCTTTCAAGTCTCGCCTCCCCGTCTGCCAACGTTGCAACAAAACAGGTGCGTAGAGTTGCATATGAATGTATTCATCTGCTAACGGGTGAATCAAGGCCACACATAGTCATAAAATGCCCGACCTACCTAGACCCGGCATTTGACCAGGCTCCCTAAACCGATTATGTCTGCATAATCTGCGAGAGGGACTTTCCAAGATCCCACGGCCCACCAATAGCAAGAACCCTTGCGATGTAACATCCAAGGGTTCTACAGCTTCGGTGAAGCGGAGCGTGCGAGCAATCCGAGGGCAATCTTTTGCCTGGACACCCTTGGTGAGAGAATGGCCTATGATAGTCGCAACTGCAATGCTACTATTGAGGCGAAAGAGGGCATCGCCAATAAGCTCTCGGTGTCGTTCGCGAGGCGTACAAGTCCAAGGAGCGAATAAACGCCCAGTTCCTTGGCGGAGTGGTCGATTCTAAGAATCCCACTCGGGCTACGATCCCGTGGTCACCTTATTGGCCCGGAGCCCCGTAGGCTAGCCAACCCGCAGACACATAGGCGGCCGGCCTCCCCTGTCCCGTCAAAGCAAAGGGACGGGGTTCCCGCGCCGGGAGATCAACGGCGTGGTCTCGCTTGCGACCAGGAAGAGGAAATCGCTATTCGATATCCCGGTCTGGCTCTCCGGTTAACGATCTCCTTTCATCTCTGGAGACAGTCCCTCGCGAGGAAGCCCAGGCCGACAATCTCCCGGCTGCTTCCTTTGCCGGCGCTGCTGGGCCACAGCGTAATAATATCCAACGTGTCGGTTGGGTGTTTCCAGCCTGGCTGGTTGGGGATGCCAACTATGACGTATTTCGATTCATGGAAGAGAATGCCATGGCGTATGGCTTCAATATGGCAATGGCCCGGCCGAGCTTTAGACGACCGCGACTCCGATTTAAATCGGTTCGGCGGAGAAATGAAGGTGCGGTCTATCCATTCCACGTCGTATGCCCTGCCCGGCTCCGGGCTCCCCGGAGCCGGGCAGAGTTTACTTGATATGGAAGCTCCGGTTAGTGGTTAGTGAAACCCGAGCGCAGAGAACGTAAGGCAGTTAGGTGGTACAAGCGCGGGGTCCAGGTCTTAGGTGACCTCGGGATTTCCCTCAGGAGGGCGGATAAAGTCGAGATGCTGCTCGCGCGAGTTGTCAATGCCATGTTTTCCATCGAACAGCCCAGTCAATTTCGATAAACGGTGTCGAGACCGACACCGACCATAAACCGAGCTTGCTGCTTTCGAGATACGCGAGGTGCACGATATGATGCCGTCAGGGCGCGGTCGTATCGAGAAGGGGAAGGAGGAAGGTTGAAGAGACGGGGATGATGGTGATACGCCAGGAAGGGGTCGGGACGACAAAGATTGGAAAGGTGTCATTGTGACCGAATTGGATGTCACATTGACACCACTGTGGTGTCGGTTGGACGAAGTTGTTAGGAAAGGTAGATTGTAGAGAGTAGAGTATAGAGAAAGAGAAAACCTTGAAAACTCCAACTTCGATGAACATACTTTACCTAGGTACCTAAGCTAATAAGACACATACCAAATCGGCAGTCTCACAATTGTCTCATATTCCTAAGCTACAATCCTAAGTTACAATCCTAAGCTCTCATTATTACTCGTAATCAAACCGGAGTTCATGTGCTCTGATGCCCAAGCTCTCCCAAACAATGTAGCTATGCCGAACCCTGGCCCTCGCTCGTTAATCATTCTATAACCCAATCATGTCCCGGACCTAGTCATAAAAGGGTATCTCCAATACATTGAAAAAGGGCGACATGCTAAAATGGAAAACCGAACCTGCGTGTTTGCCTTGTTATGCCTCGCCTGCTTGATATTGATATGCTCTGCTTTGCTTCAGTAAACACTTCCCCTAACGCTTCGGTCCTCTCGTTCTGCCTTGTCCAGATCCTCCGCCTCGTTATCGCCGTCGGACCCCTGGTCTGAGTTGGACACATCGCCGAGCTTATTGGCGTGCGAGTGGCGCGTCCTCGATGGTTCCCGGCCGTTCGTAACTCCATTCCCGTTCTTGACAAGTGCGGCCTTGGCAGCAAGCTTCTCGCGCGCGTCATTTTCCGAGACTTCCTCTTCGCTCGCGTGACCCGAGTAAGTACCCCCAAAGTCGCGGCCCGTGTGGAGAAACGACGACTTCTGGGGGGTTTTGAGGGCATTGCGGAGACGATCATCGATCGTGATGTACGACGGCGTTCCGTCCGGCGACGAAATCACCTCGTCTTGAGCCCTGGTCACGTCGATATGAGGGGGCTCCGTGCCACGTGGGTCATCCGAGTCATCGGAAACGCTGGGCCCCTGAATTTTCTTAGCCGGCGTTCTGCGGCTGGCTATTGTACCGTTGCCGTTGCCGTTGCCATGGCCGTTAGCGCCGGGGTGCGTAAAGCCGTTCGCGGAGTTTTCATCATGCTGTCGGAGCTCGGCCAGATCGCGCCGTATCTTGAAGTTCTTGCCGTGGTTACAACCTTGAGGACAGCCGCCCCACTTGCGCGGTGGCATAGGGGTAGAATCCTGTCTCTCTGGCTTCTTAGGCTCCTTCTCCTTACCAGTATCTGCCAATTCCTTGTCCTCCTCCTTGGCTTTCAGAGCGGCGCGTTCACGACGCAGGTCGGACCATGTGCGGAGTTTGTTGACGAGGTCATATTTGCCGCTGTCCACCTGCTTCTTCATGATGAGGAACTCGCAGTGGTTGACGTTTCGTAGGTCTTCAAAGTACTCGACAGAAAAATGATACCACTTCATCAAAAACACGCGAGACATCAGACCGTGGGTTACTAGTATAGGTTTTAGTAACCATCACCTCACAGAAAAAAGACGGGAAGAATGGTGTAACAAGACCAGTAGATGTGGCAACATACCTAAAACGCATACGCTAGGGAAGTCATCCTCTCCAAACTGGCGCCATAGGCTCTCGTTGAAACCCGACACACGATCGTAGGCGTCGGCCGCGCTCTCGCCGTTGGGAATGCGATAGAAGAAGTGTCCGTAGTCGGCACGCTCCTGCCACATACGCTCCATCTCAGCACTGCAGGGCTGGAAGTTTCCAAAGTCCTGTTCACGCAACCGCGGCTCTTCGTATACCGTCACACTGCTCCGCTTAAAAGGGGAAGGGTTGGGCTCGTCCGAAGTTAGGGTTTCAAGGATGCCCTCGGTGGTCTCTCTCGTTCGTCGGTAGGGGGAGGTGTAGAACTGGAGGGTATCGTCGGGACGGAGCATGGCCCGCAGGCGCCGGCCAGCCTCGCGGGCTTGGTTCCATCCATCTGACGTTAATTTGACTCTGTGGTCCGGGATGGTTTGGTGAATCTCGCGGTTTTCTATAGTTGCCTTTATGTTAGTCTCCCAAAGCCGAGTTTTCTGCGGGGTGGAGGGGAAGAAGAGGGAGGGGGGCAACATACTGTTGCCCTCGGATTGGGCGTGTCTAATTAATATAATAAGTCTTGGGCGGCCCATGGTAGCTGCTGCTAAGTACTGTGGGTAGTATTCTGGTAGCACTCTGGACCGTAGCGCTCGATTCTCTAAGATATGCGGCTCTTGTTGTGTTCTATGCGTGGTCAACTTGGGCTGATGTTGATAGTATTTTCGCAGATGGCTAAGTTGTGTTACTTGACGTCTTGCGAAGAGAACTAGATATAGTTTTGGATAGATGAGCGGTGGCAAATCACTGAACCGAGGGGTATGGAAGAAATGATCGTGGTTGAAGGCGATGTCTACTTTGGTATTCCGTATAGACTACCGAATAGTGACTCTGGTCAAGAGGTGATTTTAAAGCATGAGTAATAAAGAGGGACTTTTAGTATTTGAGTTTTAATTTCTTCTTACGGCCTCCTCGTCTTCTACGGCATCTATCAGGCTGTGAAAGAAACAAGTGTATAAATTGATAGGTTGGTGCGCAATACAACGCTGCAGCTTTTCGTGTCACCCAACCGACGTATTAAGTAGATTTTATCCGAGTAGAAATCGTTGAAGCAGCAGGGTGGGTAGGATGATAGGGCGGTAGGAGGCAAGGGGGCGTGATAAGGTACCTAGGTTAACAAGATGCAGGCCGAAAACGATATCGTTAGACGCCAGACGCCGCAGTTTGCTGTTGGGCCTGTTTCAAACAGCCCTTTTTACTGGATCAGAGGGGCTTTGCTGGGCTCGTTGGGACCTGCTAAGTCCCGCTATGCCCCGCTATGCCCCGCTATGCCCTTATGCTCCTCCAACCAGAACTGCCAGAGCTCGTCTTCTATGCCGACCTGTCGGGGTTCCCTGCATCATATGCGCAGAACAGGCCTAAAACGCTCGAATGTTTGTAAATCCCGAGTTTCCATTGGCTCCTTTGGAATAACCGATCCATGGGTATACCGATTTCGGCTCCGGTGCTGTCTTAGCCTTGGCTCTGCGTCTTACGTGCCTCCAGCTGTACATGCCAAAATGCCCAGCCAGCCCAGCATGGCGTATCTAGCCGCGCATTTGCTGCAGGGGCTTGAGGGGCGACCCGCGGGGTGCTTTTCGGGGTACCGCGGTAGTCCACTTCAGCCCACTGAAATACAGTTGACTTGTACCTACTGTAATTGGCGCGTCCGGTGAGGTGAGGTCACAGCTTTTTAAGGTGAAGCTGTGGCGCGGTGTTGCCGGAGCCACTTTTTGCTCGTCCCTTTTTCTTTTACTCTGTAGCCTTTAGCCTCTAGCCTCAAGCCTCATCTCACCCAGTCAACAGCCTCGCGGTCCATTAGTCTTTCGCATGTGCTTCCGCAACGCTTTACCATCAATCGTCCGATCTGCGAACTCTCTCCGTATCAGCTCAGCTTATCGCCTGCTGTTCGATATCCCCTCTTTTTTTCCCCATGCCATAGCGAAAAAAAAAAGAAGCCCACTCCTATTCGCATCGCGCCATTAACGTACGACTCCGGCCCCTAATCAGACGAGGCTGAAAGCCAACGCGCCAACACCACCCTGCACGGGAGGACGAAAGGGAGAGGAGGTCGGTTGGAGCTGATTCAGCAGCTGGGAGCTAGAACCGGGAATCGAACACGTCTAGAACGACCGTGAAAGATAGGAAAAAAAAAAAAAATGTCTGGAGAAGGCCCCGAAAGCATCCCGACGTCGGCGGACCCGCGCTCCAAGCGGCCGGTCAAGAAGCGCGCACTGACGCCACTGTCGGCGCAGGCCAAGGGCGTAGAGGCGCTGTTCGCGAAGCCCGACCAGGAGATCCGGGTGCCCGCCGGCGACGGCAATAGCAGGCGGCGCGACCTGCCGCCTCCGCCGGAGATCGTGACAAATGTGCAGGGCTCGAGCGCGGGCGCCGGCTCCGGCGAGTTCCACGTGTACAAGGCGAGCCGGCGGCGCGAGTACGAGCGGCTGCGGCGCATGGACGAGGAGGTGGTGCGCGAGCGGGCCGAGGAGGACTTCGTGAAGACGAAAGAGGAGCGCGAGAAGCGCGACGACGACAAGACGCGGAAGAATCGCGAGAAGAGAGAGAAGGCCAAGGCGAGAAAGGCTAAGGCGAAAAACGGAGGGGGCGGTGGTGGTGTGGGAGGAGCTTCGGATAAGAGCAACAGTATTAAGCCTGCGCCATCGGCCAAGGCGTCTAACGGTGTCAAGGCGCGGGTCGATGCGAGAAAGGACGGAGACGCGGAGAAGACGGGAGCCGCAGATGGCGATGCGCATACACAAGAAGGTACACCGGTACAAGAGGAGAAAGGCATTGTTATAGAAGAGGACTGATCGATTGGAATTAACAAGAGATACCCACCAATCAACTAGAAACTTATTGCGGCGGCTGGACTGGTAACGAGTTGATGTACTATTCTAGGGATCATGGAATAAGGGATTGTCGGAATTAGTGTATTCTTTAATCATGGCATCACTCAGTCTCCAGAGAGCCTCGAATTATCATTTGCAAATGGTATTAAATTAGAAATGCCCACATTCAACCGAGTGATATCATTTTTCACCAGATATACTTACCTAAAAGAAGAGAAGACATGCAAATCCTTACTCCCGCATCGAACGTAACACCATCAGGGAGGTGTTTTACTAACTAGGACGACCCGCCAGACGCGCCCTTATAAACCTGCTCCAGAGTAAAACCCGGTCCGTCTTTTCCTTCAACTTTATCTATCGTTGTAAGCCATGAAATCATAATGTCAGGTATGGAGGATTAGCCTGTAGTCATAGACTAACTGGCGTTTGTACATATCCATCCTTAGAGCCTCTATTGTAGGTGCTCCGTGCACGGTTATTTAGATACCGGCGTGCTTTCATTGCCCTCCTCATCCTACCGTGGTAGTAGTACACGACGTCTCGTTCATCAGAAAATACACATGTTTGAATCTCCAACCTTGATCCACTCGACCATGCATTTGTGGTATATAACGCTGTCCTTTTTAGAACCTCTATCTCCCGGGAACGCCATGCATATGCTGTTGATCGTGTACTGTGAGCAGCAATCGCTCCTCACTGGTGAGCTCGTTGTGACGGATTAGAAGAACTTAGACATTGCCGTGCTTAGGTCGACGAAGTCAACCGGCTTCGTAACATAATCACTGAATCCTGCAGCTGCGCATTTCTCTTGGACGTCCGACATAACGTTCGCCGAAAGGGCAATGATAGGTAACTTGCGAAGGTTTGCCTGCGATTCCCATTGTCGAATCTCCCGACAGGCCTGATAGCCATCTTTGCGAGGCATATGAAGGTCACACTTTTAAACGTTAGCTTGAGGTACTGCCATGTTGTACTAAGATCTTGTAGACCATACTTACCAATATTAGTGAATAGTAATTCGGAGCTCGTGCGAATACCTTCTCTGTACACTCGACACCGTCGGCGGCGATCTCCGCGTCGATCCCGACCTTCTTAAGATACCGGACCAAGACTTTTTGGTTGACGGGGTTATCCTCGACAAGGAGCACTTTGTATCCCTTGTTCCCAATCCGCTTCTCCACGTCCAAGTAATTTTGTTTCTGGTTTTCTACCATTTGTGCAGCGCTAGAGCGGTTCAGATCCACGCTGAGGTCACGTTCCCTCGCGGGATCAAATATAACGGCGAAACGAGACGGTTTCACAGGCTTATACACGAACATCATTCGCTTTTCTGCCAGGAGCTGTTGGTGCTCGGCATCCGAGGCAAGTTTGAGGACTGCCTGCCTCTGCACAGAATCCGTCAAAACCAAAACTGACGTCTTGCCGCCGGATGTCGCAATTATCTTATCGATGACGCCGATTATTTCTTCCACCGAGGGAAGATTTAGGACGATATGTGTGAAAGTGACCGATTCGGTGCCCCCGATTACCTCTTCGGCTTCTGACACGCTTGCCATTGCTGTTATCTGGTGCGGGACGTCTTTTGGCAATGTCATCTGGATATGCTTCGTAGTAGCCTCTCTGCTGTACTTTTGAGGGCAAATGATGAGAATCGAATACATCGGCGGTCGAAACTGTGCTAGGCCCGCAGAGAACTTGGACCCATCTGGAGTAGGCATTATCTGTGGCGACATCTTGCCAGACGGCATTTGAAGTTTCATTTGGGAAAGGTCTTGCCCGCTGGCCTTAGCAGCTTCACTAAAGTGTGTGAGGCCAGTATTAACCGATGAAACTGAAGACCGTGCCGTGATCTGACTACGAACGGAGCGGACTGAAGGATCAGAGCTGGCAGATGACTCTAAAGCTGGGGAGGCGACGTCAGCATCTGAACTGGGGCTGGCAGTTTGGGCGGAATCGATCGTCCTTTGCAGTAGAAGCTGTTTAATCGCATGCGTCGGCTTTTCTTCTGCCGTAGATCGCGCAGTTGTGGTCATGGGTGGAGTGTTAGCAATATTAGGATGATCGTCGGGACTTGGTAGACCAAATTTAGCTGTGAACGTGAATGTTGAGCCTTTCCCAGGTACCGCACTGCCGTCCATCTTTCCCCCGTGGAGCTCTACAAGCTGTCTTGAGATGACGAGGCCCAGTCCGCTCCCACCGTGCTGCCGAGTGCTGCTCCCGTCGATCTGACTAAAGGGTTTAAAGATAAGCTCGGCTTCTTCTTTCGTAAACCCTCGCCCGGTGTCGATAATCGAGAATTCGAGCATGATCTGATGCTCACCGAGTCCGACTGCATCATCCGAGAACACTCTGCACCGACTAAAGACCTCTCCTGCTGCAGTAAACTTGATAGCATTACCGATGACGTTGAGAAGCACTTGCCGAATCCGCACCTTGTCACCCTTAATCCAAGAAGGTACATTCTCTTCCACAATGTAGTTAAGTTCGAGCCGCTTAGCGATCGCCATTGTCGAGACCAATTCGTTGACATCCTCGATGAGCGCTCTGGTGTGAAACCATTCGAAATTCAATTTCATCATACCCGCATCAACCTTCGACAAGTCTAGGATATCATTGATGATCATGAGAAGGCTGTTGGCACTAGTCTGGATGGTATTGGTGTAGTCCCGTTGCTCTTCGTTGAGTGTCGTGTCCTGTAAAAAGCTTACCATTCCAGATATACCAATCAGTGGCGTACGGATCTCGTGAGACATGTTACTCAAAAATCTGCTTTTAGATTCCATGGCTTCTTTGAGTTTCCCTTCTAGGAGTTTATGGTCGTTGATATCTGTCGCTGAGCCAAAATAGGAGGTTGCGCCGTCGCCAAAGCCCACATCATCAATCTCGACGCATCTGATTAGGTGCCATCTGTACTCGCCAGATTTCGCCCTAAGCCGCACCTCCGTCGTATAGGAAAGCCGGCCACTGCTGTTTCTTGTAACTTTAAGGATACCTTTCTTAGCTAGCTCATTTAAATCTGCGGTGACGAAATCACGAGCAGAATTACTGCTGGTACTATTGTTTCGAGACAAGGCCGGTCCTTCAAGTATATCCGCGAACGACAACCTGCGTCCCGTCGTATTGGGGGGGCGTGGGACCGACACGTCGACCTTGCTCATGAATTCTGCCGCGGAGCGGTCTCCCGGTAGTTGACACTTCGCTAAGTCATCTGGATGGACAAAGTCGATGAACCCTAGACCCAATGCGCCTTGTTCGCTCTGCCCTGTGTACGATAGCCATTGCTCGTTTGCGAATGTGATTCCATCACTCTCAGTTGCAGTAAAGATGATCTGAGGGATTAAATTCGCCAGGAGGCGGTGTTTCGTTTCCGAGACTTCCATCTCTTCTTGGCGGAGCGCTGCCATCTCGGCAATCCTCTGCTCGTGGATATCCATATAGGAGCCGATGAATTGCACGATAACTCCTCGTTTGTCCCTTGAGGCTACTGCACGAGCCTGGTGCCACCGGTATGCGCCGTCGAAGCGACGAAGACGAACCATATGAGCGAATTGATCACCCGATCGAAGTGAATGAGTCCAAGCGCGCATGTAATCGTCACGGTCCTCTGGGTGTATACTACCCCAGGGATCTGCAACTAGGTCTGCAAGACTTTGGCCCCTGTAGGTTAAGTATCTGCTATTAACCCACACGATTTCTCCATGCACCGGTAATGCGACAAATACTTGTACTGGTAGTAAATCGAGCATAAGCCCCTTCAGACGGTCCGAGGGCGGGAGCATAGTAACTTGCGGCGAAGATGCGGTCCCTGGCCGAAGTGGTGTTGTAGCTTGCGACGTAGGCTTTGTAAACAAGGGGGTACTAGCCGGTAAAGACTGGAACGTCGCTGCAAAATCACCGCCGTATGAGTGTAGCATAGTATGTCTATGGGTAGTGGCCGGTCGTTTCCGATTATCTTCGACATCTTGCCTGGGCTGTTGAGCTTCCACCCCGCTTTTTATATCGGCAGAGTCCTTCGACGTAGGCCGCTGCTTCGAAGTTTGACTAGAGGATAGATCTTCAAGAACACCGGCATTGAGGCTAGCTTCTAGGATTTCAGATTCCTCCACGGTTGGGCTCATATCATGCTGATGCTGTAGGAGACTTCCCGATCTCCTTGGCTGTCTATTAACAGCAGGGTTGCTTTCCCTGCCCGCTCTCGATGCACGTTGATTTAATGTCCCTGGAGTCAGGGGTTCTGTAGTGGCGCCGGGCGTCCGGGGAATGGAACTGAAATAACTATCACCTCCCGGCTGGCCGGGGCTCGTACCGGTTCGTCTCTCCACGACCAATCCAAAAGAGCCATGATCCCAGAGTGGTGTCCCACTAGGCGATGCATTAATGCTCCTAGATGGTCCCGAATATTCGCTGGGACTGGTCATGCTCCCGGTAGCTGAGCGCTGAGAGATATCCTCGGGTGGCGGTGAATTTAGATGAGCGAACATGACAGGGTCTACTACTGACCGTCCATCGGGACCAATCGCGCCAAAGCCACTAGTAGACGGTCTTTTTCGGTGAAGCCCCATCACTTCTGTTTCAAGAGTTGAATAGTGTCGGCAAGTTGAAAAGGTCGCTGCTAAATGGGGGGCTAGGTGCTCGAGGGAGTGGCGTAGGTTGGAGGGATATGGTATGATAGGGGTTAGGATCGACAATATTGCTATCGGCAGATGTTTGTTCTTCTTGGCTAATTCCTCGGAAGATGAGCGCCCATGTGACATTGTAGAATCTACACTCGACTCCACCTGATTACGCTGAGAGGTTTTTTGTTCTAGCGCAGAGGGGTCTAGCCTGAACTTTTGAGGAGGTTTTGACAGGAGAATATGATTCAGGGGTACATGGAGAACAGTCCATGAGTTATCAACTCCAATAGTCTCGGGGGGCTGCGTCGATGCGTAGTCCTGCGGACTCGGGCCGGGATTGAATGACTCCTCATCCACCATAGCATCGGTAAAGAAGGGGTTTTCTGAAGGATCAGCTCGAACGGCGGGCGAGGGCGCCGGAGATTGGGACCAAGGCGATGGTGGTGTTTGTTCATACTCTTCGAATTTAGGAGTCGGGGGTCGCGGTGGGGTATCATCTATGGTTGAGAATAAACTAGGGATCTTTCTGTCTGCTGGCAACGATTTCATGCCTCGGCTCAAAGATCGGGGTGCGCTCGCATTTGCTAACAATGAAGATAGCTTCGTTTGGGATTCGGCTCTGATGGGTTTTCTTAATGGTTTCCTCGACTCTTCCGATTGTGAAGGCTTAGTACTCGACGGTTGCGGCTGTTTCTCCTCCAAGTTTGGGTCGAGATACGGGTATGTACGAGTTAGAGCGATCACTCTACCTCGCTCAACGACACGAGTAATACCGTTGTGGTCGATTAGCGGGTCAGCTTCAAAGTCGAGGCCCTGCAATACTGGGAGGAGACGGCCTTTCGCCTCCCTGTGTGGATGCAGTGTCGCCTCCCAAGTTGGAACAGGCTGTTGCTCTTCGATAGCGTCATGCTCTTCAAGTGCCTGTCTATTCAAAGCCGGGTGAGGCGAAGTCGGTCGGTCGGTATCAGGGTAATAACTTTTGCTCCTTGGGGTTAGGAGAGGTCGTTGGGAACTAGGACCTGCCACATCACCCATGTGGGTTTCCTTTTTGTCTTCGTACGCAGTAAAAGAATGACGGCTCTGGATTACTGGCCGCGGAGGCTTATGGCTCGTCTGAGACCCCGAGGGATTGGTTGGGGGTTCGGGCTGGTTGCCTGCACTTTGCGCAAGAAGACTACTGTCCCTTCCGATATACGCCATGCTCAATTCATCTTCCTCCAGTGCATTATAAGTAGCTTTCTGGCCCCATGGCACATTTTCGATGTCTGTTGCGTCAGCTGGCACCGAGAGAGTTACCCTTTCAGCTTTATAGTATTCGGTCATGATCTGGACGACACTATTCCACCATGCATCCAAGCCGGGCTCGGCCGAGAGCATTAACGATAGATCATAGAGATTTGGAGTGGGGAAGTCAAGACTCGATGACATGGCCGAAGCTCCAGTAGGGAGAAACGTCATGGCCGAAGCTGGAGAAGATGGGTCAGATCTAAGCTGGTCCTGTAGAACAAAATTGCCAAACTGCGCGCCGGCGGCGCTCAAGGCTCCACCCGGAGGCTGTTGACCAAGGACATTTTGTAAGTAGGACGAGGTGAAGTTGGGTGTGGCCATGCGTGGGAAAGGGTATGACGGTGTCCTAGCTGTGAAGCCTGGGGTCATACCACCGCGGACTGTTCTGTTGGATTCGGTCGATGCGGTTGGGAGGTCGGAATCGGGTGTTGGCGAGGGCGTCGCGCTGGACTCTTCCTTGATCGGTGAGATACGTGTCTTCTCCACACTCCTCGAGGGCGAGGGCGAGTTTCGGGCTGCGCGTTCTCGACGTTCCATCTCTCTCGCAAGCCGCGCTCGGTACTCGGTAATAGACCGTTTATTCTCTATGATCTCCGGCGATGTGTCTGCGATGCTAACTTCCCTGCCTTTTCTCCTTGCTCCTGAAGCAGTACCTTTTGTCCCTCGCCGCGGATCATCCCTTTCCGATGGCACATCTCTAACAGGTATGGTTCTTTCAACATCGGCCGCTTCTAATCCACCACCTCGCAAATTGACGTGGTCCACGTTTGAGGGTTCAAGAGTCAGCAAAGGTGCATCAAAATTCGTCGGCCCTACCACATGGCCCGGCGGAAGTCGCATGGAATCTGAAGTATCTCGAGAGAGATTAGCCCCAGGGGGACTATTCTGTCTCTCGGTGTTCAATGGCTGGATGTTATGGTTATTTGTGTCATTGCCGAAAGGAGAGAGCGGTGGTATGTTGAGGCAATGTGGGTTGTCCGCGTCTGAATCTAGGCCGTGATGATGAGATGGCATTCCTCATTCACGACGCCCCCTTGCGGCAGAATCGGGGACGGAATTTACTACGGACTCGTGCTCTCGGCATTCGCATTCGGTCAGGCCGAAAGACTTCGTCGCTAAGGATTAGACGGTATAGCGACCCGAGAATCAGGTGTTTTGGAGGGCCGTTGTGGTGGGCAGTGAGGGATCAGGATGTGTGATTCTTTTTCGGCTAGGTTAGGACAGTTCAAAACCGGTAAGTGGCATCGCCTTGTATCGATTGCAAGGCTCGTCGCTACTTAGCGGTCGCTTGGGTTGACTACTACGTCAGACAGTGCCTCGACTAGGTACCGGTACGGTCTTTCTGCGATTCGGGTACATCTGCAGCTCGTAGCGTACCTAAGGTATCCCCTGAGGCCCGGCGCTAGCCCAGCGCTAACATATAAAACTTACAGTGGTTAACAGGGGGGATTTAACCAATCAAACCTTAGTGGATTTTGAAAATAATACATCGATAAATATCTATATAAATTATATAGAATTTTATTTAAAATTTATTTTATTATATTTACCTTAAAAAAAATTAAAAATAAATATTATAAAATTTAATTTATTTTAATTTATATTATTATTTTTAATAATTATTCTTAATATATAAATTTACATTACATTTAATATATTTAATTTATATTTTATTAAAATAAAATAAATTATTTAATTTATATTAATTAAAAATTTTTTAATATATTATTAAATATATTATATATATATTATATTATTTTCATTTAATATATATATAATTTACCATTTTTTTCCCTAATTAAAAAATATTTTTAAATATATTTAAAAATAAAAATCTTATTAATTTATATTAAATAATAATTTTGCTAAATATTTCGGTTAAATTACATACTAAAGATTTACGAAATTTTAATTATATACGTTTTACGTAATATTTTAATAATTTTTAATTACTAATGCCCATTAAAAATTTACATTAAAAAATAAAAAAGTTTATAAAAATAATATTTAATTATAAATTAATTAATATTTAATTAAGTTAATTAAAATAAATAATTTATTAAATAAAAAATCTAAAATAAATAATTATAATTTATTTTTTTTAAATGTAATTTTATTAAAACTTAAATCGATATATAATTAATTTATTATATTAATTTTATTTATATATATATTATATGCGTAAATAATTTTAAAAACCGGGAATTTTTTTATGGGCTTATTACTAAAAGGCTTATGAATAATATAGATATTAATAAAACTAATATTTAATCGCTTTTTTTTTATTTTTAGGGCCGCTTTATATTTAATATATTTAATAGAAAATAATAATATTTTATTATTATTTACGAAACTAAATTACGTAATCATTTGATTAGTAATAAGTTCAATGTATAAATTATTTTATTTATTATTTTTATTATAATTAATAATTTTAAAAATAATAAATTTTTTTTTAATATTTAAATTAATATGTATAATTTTTATATTAATAATATTAAAAAAATAAAAATAATATAAAAACTTTATTATTACGAATAAATTATTTATAAATACATAATAATAATTATTAATTAATAATAATAATAATTTTTTTATAAAAATAATAATAATAATTTAAATATTAATTAAAAAGTAATTTTCGGGTATAATAATTTTAAAGGGGCGTTATTTTTTAATATATTATATTTAAAATAAAAAAAAATTACGTTATATGATAATTTATATTTTATAATTAATGTTAATTAATTTGCTAATTATTTTAATATTATTATAAAATTAATTTTTATAATAAATTATTATTTTATTAATTAAAATTATTTAGTTAAATGATTTTTAAAAAATTATATTAATTACATATAACGTATCATTCTATGAAATAAATTTATTAAATATAAATATATAATATATAATAAGATTAAAAATAAAAAAATTATAAAATAATAAAACGAAATATTTACATAATATATATTTTTTAATAAATATATAATTTAAATATATATAATTTTTATTATTATTTTTTTAATAATCCTTATAAAATTATAATAAATTAATTTCTATATATATAATATATATAATAAAAATATAAATTTCAACCGTATTAATATTAAAAAATTTATTATATTTATCCGTAAAATAAAAAAAATTTATATATCGTATTATATATTTTTAATTAATTTATATAGTAAATTATATAATTAATAATATAAATAAAAAATTAAAGAAAATTAAAACGAAATTATTAATAAAATAAAATAATAATTATTATTAAAATAAAAAATTAATATTAATAAATAATTTAATTAATTTGTAATTATTAAAAAATAAATAAAAAATAAATAATTTAAATGTAATATTATAAATGTAAATTTTATATGATTTTAAAAATTTATTAAATTAAAATATAAATTTAAATTTAAATTAAATTATATTATTATTTTAAATAAAATTATCAATTTAAATATATAAATCTAATAAATTAAATTAATTATAAAATTAATAAAAATATAATAAATTATTATAAAATTAATAAAAAAAATTCTAAATAATTTTAAAATTATTAAAATTTTTAAAATAATTAAAATAATTAAAATTACTTAAATTAATAAAATTAAAATTATTTAAAAATAAAAAATTAAAAATTAAAAAATTATAATAATTAATATTTTTAAATAAAAAAAAAAAAAAATTATTATTAAGTATTTTAATATAATAAAATAGCGAAATATTAACTTAATTAAACTTAAATAAAAAATAAAAATATAATAAATTAAAAATATATATTACGATAAATTATAAAATTAATTAATAAATTATATATTTTTTAATTAATTATATATTTAATTTTAATTAAATAAACCATTATAATTTTATTTAAAAATTAATTTAAAATATATATTAATACGTTAAAATTACATTTAAATAAAAGGATTTCATATAAAAAAATATATAAAAATAATTAATTATTTTATAATTAAAATGTAATTTAATAAAGTAATTTATACGTAAAAAATAAAATAAAAAAAACCCTAGTTTTATTTTATAATTTAATTAAATATATTTTTTTTTTTAATAAAATTATAATTTAATAATTAAATTTATATATAATTAAATATATAATTAATAATTAATTTAATTTAAATTTATAATTTAATAATAATAAATTAAAAAAAACCTTAATTTTATTTTAAAAATTAATTAATTATTTTTAAATTATTTCCTTATTTAAATATATTTAATTTTCTAATTAATTTTTAATTAAATTTAATTTTTTATAAACCTTTTATTTTTAATACTTACCAAAATATATGGGTTAAAAAGAGCCCTGGTTTTATATAAAAATCTAATTGGTCAAATCCCCCCTATCAACCACTGTAAGTTTTATACATTAGCGCTGGGCTAGCGCCGGGCCTCAGGGGATAAATGCCCTGGTGAGCGCTAGGTCTTGTTGTTAGGCGTGTAAGCAAGCAGTTATCCGACGGCACCAGTAATGACTTGGTACCGGTATCTCGGGTAGATGTTAAGAGAAAAGTATTGGAACCCAGTCAGCGAAATATCACGATCATCATTACCACTGACAGAGTAATGTCAGGCGGAAGGGAGAAATGGAGAGCGAGCATCGAGCAACGGTACATTCGAGCAGCAGGGACGCTAAAAAATCGAAACGCAGGGCAACAAGGTAGCTATTCTACATGGTAGGGACTAGGCGACTAGGAGACTAGGCACCAAGGGGGCGGGGGACTGCTAGGGTAGTAGCGAACTAACTCAACACTGGTAAGACTGGCAGGACCTGCACAGGAACATGGCAGACCGTGATTGTCCACGTTCACCATTGTCGCTATTGCATCCTTTGGACTCTCGGTCCAATCAATGTGACAGAGTGTCCCTCCTACATTTTTACAGGGTACTGCAGTGGTACTATGTAATCTGTTTCCCCGCCCAGCCGATGGCGGGTCCACGTCCCTCTGCCTTGATCTTCAATTCTTCATTTACAAGTTACAACCACTTGACAATGACACCCAACTTCCACCTGAGCTGGATAACAAAAGGCAGCAAACCACCTCTCCCTTCACTCATGTGACCTCACCTTGTCACCAATACGCGAGTTGCCAAGCGGTACCGTCCGAATCGATATGACAAGAGGTGGCGGCACGGACTATCCATATATCACCTTTCATGTAAGTACCTACCGAAGAACACAATCTCAAGTCTCGTGACGGTATCTATTCATCATGGGAAATGCCACCGACGTGATCTGACATCCGGCTTATCAACGCAAGATTGTGTCATCAAAAGCAGCCTATGCCCAATAACAAGAGCGGTCAAGCGATGAGTTAGGTACATACGAAATATATAGACGTGAATAGGGGGTGGGGGGTTGGAGTGCCTACGATTCTTGACCGGACAAATACAAGTACCTATGATCTTTCCGATGCCGTTCCTCATCGATCCGACAGTTTCCTCGTACTGCAAACAGGTATGTATTTTAATATCTCGGGTCCATGAGACGTGACTCCTGTTTGAGGCTGAGTAAAGTGAGAGAAGACAAATTTAAGAATGCCTACAGCGACGACTTCAAGTTATTAATAGTACCTAGTTTAACTCAGCTGCATTCATGCTACCCCTACGTAACGTAGAAGTTGAAGGACCCAAGCCCCAAGGAACCCTTTTTTTCTCCAGGTGGATGCAATGCAGGTCCTCCGTGGAGCACGAGCCAAGTGCGTCATTGCATTGTGTACGTCATCTCACCTGCATGGAAATAACTATTTATTGGCCTTCTGCCAGTAGCCGGATAAGAACGTCCGGCGCAACGGCATTATATCCAGTGCTGCTGTCGATTTGCTGATCTGGATGAGGGAAAGGAGATAATCATGCTCATTTCATAGGTAGGAGGTAAGTTTTCGTGGCTTTACATCCAGGGATCTACTGAAAGATGGCGGGCACTAGAACCAAACAAGACTTGAGAATAATACCCTTTGTGGAAGTCGAAATATGATCAACAGTACAACTCGCTAACTCCATATATACATAGAATACCCAAATTTTAATTCGGCCTTTTCAAACTCATGATTGTTTCATACCTTGCACGCTTTGCACACACTTTCACAGTGTAAGGCGTCGGCTTAACTACAGTACTAGGTATGTTTCACAATGACGAAGGGTGTATCAGATCGTGTGGCACCACATGCGAATCGAACCGCTCCCTTGTTATCCATTTGACCAATAGAAAGACAATGGTAATTTAAGAGGCTCACCTGCAGATTTGCTGCGACCACTGTGTTATATACCAACAGACGGAGGCGAATAAGAATAACCTTTTTGCATACCTACTTGAGGTAAGTAGATGTCAAAATCAAAGCAATGATCTGGAGCACTTATGTTTTAAAGCCACGCCTTCATGACAACGAGTCTTAGTGCTGCTCAAAATAAAGTATTCACATCCACACCAAGGCAAGATAACACGTATCCTTGCGTTTCGCTCCATGCTCGAAGACCCAGCTCCAACCGATTCTAAATGTTTGGTTTCTCGCACGAATATATGACAACCCACTATGTAGCTTTGTACGCGCAGCCTTATTTTAAATCGGCAAGGTTGACCCGGCATCCCTTTAAGGATGCATAAATTACCTACACCTTCATGGGAAAATTCCTGACCTAACCCCTTTTTTCCGATAATAGTATCTATTCGAGGGATCTGCTCCTGCGTTCTCAACCACACCAGCGCCTGAATCATGCTACTACCCACATGTGCGGCTACTCAACGATGGAGTAGTGTCTTTCTTCACGGATAAATACTCAAAACAGGCTAGGGAAATACATTTAGGGCTGGCGCTACGAAGCGCTTCGTGTGACCATCGACTAGCATGACCAATATCGTTCGCCCACAAAGGCAAGTCGTGTCATATGACTTCCGCAGCTGAATCTTCTAGGTACGAGACCGCTCCACGCGACATGTGCTCGCTCTCAGCGGCTCTCGGCGTCTCTCAGATATAAACGCTGTCAACCTGATGTGACAATACACTGCTAAATATTTTCAGTCTCCACTGTAGGCAGGACGGCAGGATAGTGGAGATGCGAATGCGCAAGCACTTCATTCGTTCCCACCTCCTCCCGCTCCGTAGTCGGCTGACTGGGCCATAGAGTACGTGGAGACGGGAATCCCTCCCAACGTCGCACGGCATGAGACCATCGACGTCAAGTGGCTTCTTGGCTAGCTCATAGGTGATGCGATGCGCGATATTTCTAGGACATGTAGAAAATCGAAGTCTAGGAATCATCACCTACCCGTAGATTTGCAATCGCCATTCTTGAGACCCGAGAGAGACAGAGACATGCGACATATAACGTAGGACGAAGTTTATCAGCCACGGCTTCTTGAAAGTGCCATATTAACAGCAGTATACCGCGAGAGTCTGGCATTTTCTAAGCTTTCGGACAGGGTCTTTTCAATATTATGGAAGACTACCTAGTTAAATAACTATGTGAAATTCGTTCAGTCTAGACAGCGTACCCCGAAAATGTTAGGAAAGCCGAACATTCCCAGAGGTAATGTCAAGTACCTTAGAGAAAGAACAAGTGTGTCTATGACATTCGAAGCTAACTAAAGTTATGCTCAAAAGGCATGAGTTCACAGCTCGTATGGCTACCTGTCACTCGAATAGGCGTTGTACTAGTGCCTGAAACGGGGAAATTAACTCTGAGGTTTAAAATACGGATATCTAGTATCTGCTATACTAACTAGGTATCTTGTCGAATATCATTGAGATTAGAATAAGATGCGTCTTGGGTGTTTAAAGAGGCCTCGCTAGTCCGAATTCATTGTTGGGTGGCTCGGCTCTTGCTACAACAGCTCGAATTTCTTCAATAGGTACCCATCCCAATCAAACATTTTCCCCTACTAAGTGAGACTCCCCCCTGGAGTTGGTAAAGGGTCATTTATTCGTCATCCTCCTCGCCTCGCGAGGGCGCTCCGTGACATCAATATCATGATGTAGCTTCCTAATGTCGTTGACGAACATGACCCCTAATTATTCATAGGGGGTTTCAATCGCATCGTCGCGCTATTGTGGTCAAGCAACATAGCCCCTCTCCAGCGAGTTTATCGAGTTTAAATGCCGTCATCTTCTACGTGACGAAGTAACGATTCTGGGTCTCCCGTCTTCGTAACCAATATGTCCACCTTTGTCATGGCTGCCTTCCGATCGCTGCCAATGACGGGCATCCAGTAGTAGCTAGGCCAAGCAAAGCGCATGTCATGCATTGTTGTTAAGCAGATATGACCTGTTTCCATGTCCTCAAAGTCGAAGGATAGAGAACACACCGAGAGATGTCCAAACCTCCTCAACGCGCCCTGGAACTGCCAGATCATGTATGACATAATGACCCCGGACGATTCTTGGTGATTGTCAATTCTGCACTTTCGAAGGCAACTAAAGCGCAATACTTGCGACACTAGCAGACAGAAGAATTTGGTCGAACAACTCCAGCTGAGATATATCCCCCTTGACTTAGCAGTTGCCTTGCGGCTTGCAGCAACATCGAAGAAGTTAAAAAGTGCTGCGAACCTGGGAAGTTGAGGGCGAAGCCTATTGGCGGAGGATTTGCAGTGGAAGGGCAAGCCACTTTCACCGTATCGAACCTATTGTTTCATGCCGTCTTTCAACACGGGTCTTTCACGCGGGTGCAGTAGTCCGGCTTTAAGGCGAGAGTAAAATAGGCCGGGTCATCTCGACATAGGGATTGTCATCTTTAGAGTACACTTTGGCAAATGTTACTTCGAAGAGCGATATGATGACTGCCTGGAAGTTGCTATGTTCCTGTTCGCGGCCCCAGTCGAATATCTTTGTGATATCTTCGTCGCTAGGCTTTGGTGTTAGGAAGACAAGCACGCCCTCGAACCAGTAGATTGTGTATGTTGGCGACACCCCTGGCGGATCGCCCGGTCGACGAGACATATAGCCAAACTCCGGAAGAGGACTCCTGTCACGAGCGCACTTTTCATTGAGCGACCCAAGTCATTTATGTTTCGGGTAATAGCGACCATCGTGTATCTCTAGAGGTACAAGGTAGTTATAGGGGTCGAAGTCTACTTGGCCGGAGGTGATTGAAAGGAAGCCGAAGATTAGTTCGCGGAACGGAAACGAGTCTGAAGACTACTGTCCTCCCAAAGGGAGGATGTCATACATATATACTTCGAATAATTTTGTCAACACTTATGTGAGGAATGTCGTCCCTCCTTTTTCGACCCTGTTGTTCGATATCACGATATAGAATTTCGGTCTATGGTTGACCCCCATCTGCCAGTTTCCAAGGTCATGGAGGTTATGTGCTCCTCAAGACTTCTATCCGGGGGCATAGTAAGTCTGGCCCAATAAACACTCTTTACAATGGCGCTGAACCAGAGATTGTTTTCTTGTGGAGTAATATATAGCTTCCAGTGGATATCGTAACGCACCGTGGAGATCTCATCATCGAGATTTATGATGTAACCGTACGCATTTCCGCAATGGGTTTAACTAACCCGGAAATTCCGATGGAAGGTCTAGGAGCTGGTAGAATGGCATCCAGTTCGGATCCGTCCTTGTCCGGCTTAGTCGACTGGGTCTTATACAATTTACAAGAGGCCTCGTCTGGATCAGTCGCTTGGTGCCTCTCGTAGAAATTCTCCTCAAGAACACGCTCGGTGACTGTATATGGCTCTCGCATGGACTGGAGCCAATCTAGAGATAACTAGCATATCACAATAGATTGGTTACGATTAGATAGCTTACTCTGATACTCCAAGATGATCTTCAGGGATACTGGCAACAATCTCTGCGCCAATCTCCTTGTAATTACTTTTCAGTTGGTATCGACGAGTATAATGGCGCTTGTGGAAGCGAATGGCCTCGATGCCGCGACAATCCGCATCTGCATCTATTGTGACCCGGTCGAAAAAAGACGTATGTGGCTCTGTAAATTTCGCGTAGTTGACAGAGTCTCAGATTCGAAAGAAAGACGGTAGTCGGTAAGATTGTGAATAAGTTGGTGTTTGAGATGAGCGAATCTTGAGAGTCGGCTGTGTTGTGCAAGGTTACCTACCTAGTTTGGTGGTAGCTTGTCAGAAGCTCTCATCTCTTGTACCTTATACCATGTGAATGTGTGCTTGCACTTTGATTCGTGATTTACTCTGGCACTTTGCTACCTGTTAACAAGGCATTGTACATGAGGTGACGTTTAGAACCTACACAATGCGTATCGTGTCTTCCTAGTGAGTACTTCCCATTTCAAGCTTTTTTATATACCAGATACCCACATAGTGCACCGATCATAGAGTCTGGAAAGCTGAACTACAAGTTATAATAACTTTCTATAACCAAGTGATTCTGGTTTTCTGCAGCCTTAACTGCCAGACTGCCTGCACCATGTTAGCCACTCTGCCCGTCTGCCCGCCTCAACTTTTAGCCCCTTTTCCGAGCGCTAAATACCTATCACAGCAAATCCCAGTACCAATCAGAATCGAGGTCTCATCATTATAAGTGGGACATACCCTCCCCCCGGAACATAGGTACAAGCTATACCGTTTAGGATTGGCGTATGGGGTATTTGTTTGCTCCGCCAACGGGCTGACGGGTTAATATATATGAGCCGCTACAGATTTCACGTCGCCTTTTTCCACTTAGCATCTTACCGATGTGCTCGTCTAGACGTCACCTTATATCGATTGCAGTTTTCCCCGTAAATACGGATATGTGCAAGTTGCCATTGCCTAGGTAGCTCATTGCACTGAGTTACATCGAGCTGAGCACAGGACGCACCCGAATTCATCATCGTCATCATCAATAAACAAATATGGCTGGCCAGCTTCAGCTTCCGAGCAACGAGCAAACGCCCTTGCTCCAAGGTGCAAGTAATCATGTCGACGAAAGTAGAAGTGATGCGAATCCAGAGGGGGACTTCGTTCACCTCAACGATCAGTTTAAAACCTGGAGGCGACGTCGCTATATATCCCTCATCGCCAGCGTTTTCCTCATCATTGCCTTCGTTGTAATATTAATTCTATCCGGAGGTAAGTAGTACGCCCTTGAGACCATTTCCATGATCCTGCCCGAGGTTTGCTTTCTTATCAGAGTTGCTGTTGTGCCTGTAGCTAAATATTGTTGTCTCAACCGTATCTACCTTAACCAGGCTTTCACCACTCGTTGCCTTTTGCCTTCCTATTTACTCGCCTGTATTCCCCAACTATTGTTATACCGCCTCCTAGTACTTTATGTTGAGTATGATTCAAATGGTGTCACGTTGCGAGGCCGCGCGGAGTGGTAGCAGGATATTCACATTCACCCGCGACTTCTTCCTCCCCGCTTGGCCTGGCTCAATTCGATCCTGTATTGTCGTATATGTATTTAACGTAAAGCATCTACCCCTTTGTGCCGCCCTTACCCCTTGCCTGTTCCCATAACCAACTTTGAAATTCGCGCAAAGTCGTTCTCTAAGAGTGATATAGTACTGTCGAGGGCTCGACGAAAGCCAAACATGAGTTCTTCACTATGTCAAACGCCAAGCTGCATCCATGCTGCGTCTGAGCTTTTATGTTAGTATTCTCTGATGCCCCTAATTTGACTAAAGGTGAAGCTCATTAACCCACTAGATAATTTATCGCCGGATTATCAGACAATTGACCCATGTACTAATTTCGACACTCTTGTCTGCGATGGCTTTAATGGCCGCCATGATATCCCACAAGATAAAACCTCCTATTCTACGGGAACTATCATGTCTGAGAACGGCCAAACTACTCTCAGACACATCCTAGAGTCTCCATACCCGAGCTCTTCTGAGGTATGAAAAATTTCACGATTAAATAATATTCGGCTTCCAATCGCGATCATTTCCTATAATTGTATCAAGGTTGACTTCCGAGTCCTAGGAAGCTTAGGAGCAATTTAGGCGGAGACGTTGTTTCGCGAGAAAATAAAACCATAGTCTTGCTAACATATACTCAATATTCCAGCATTCTTCGTTTTCACCTCAAAATCTCATCAAAGTTGCAGCCTCTACTGACGAGGAAAATTTCCTCATGATACAAGAGGCTTATAACTCATGCATGAATGAGACAGTCCTCCAGAACATAGGTGCTGCCCCTCTCGTTAGCTTAATCGACCAAGTTGCTGCGTCTTTCCCTGTCGCCGAGGGCGCTTACGGGGGAGATGAGCCGCTTGGGGAGGCAGACTTCGCCGCGCTTAGCGAAACTATCTTGCTCCTGGAGAGGCTGTTTGTTAGCTCTTTCGTGGGTCTCACTGCCGGCGCTGATGATAAAAACCCCGATGTCGTCATTATCCAAGCATTCCCGAGAGGGCTCTCGTTACCCTCGCCGGAATACTACCAGGACACTGACACTATTGTCACATATCAAGCTATGCTAGAGGATGTGTTCTCTGCTCTGCTTCCGACAAACTCTTCAAGAGCATCTGCTAAAGAACTAGCAAAATCCGTCGTCGAACTCGAGGCAAAAATTGCGTCATTCACACCGCCGCCCGAAGATCAATCAGATGTTACAGTACGAGAATCATCTTTATTCGCTATACTATGTGGCGAAGAAACTAATAGGACTAGAAATACTACAATATTGTCAATATTGCGGATGTTGGCAAAATCGGACCAGCGATTGGCTTGGACTCTGTTATTCAGGCCCTAGTCCCCGAGAACTATACGGCGGACACTATGTTGCTGGCATTCCCGGAATTCCTGGGTAATGTATCCGAGGTCGTCTCTCAGGCTTCCAAGTCAACTGTTCAGAGCTATCTGATCTGGCAACTTATCAACGTATATTCATCTTATGTCGAGGCACCGGAAACTCACCCTATCGACCGTTTTTCAAATAGCCTATCAGGAAAGGTATATGTAATTCCCTGTTGAGACGCAACAAGTCATTAACAGTTCATTAGGATCCTGACACAAAACCTGAGCGCTGGAAGACATGTGTCAGCTATGTGGATAGTACTCTCGGTTGGATACTTAGCCGATTCTATATCGAGGCTGCCTTCTCAGACGAGGCCAAGGAGTACGGCGACCAGATCATTCTAGATATCAAGCACCAGTTCATCTCGAAGCTGAATGATCTGAGTTGGATGGACGATTCTGTAAAAAAGCTAGCTGTCAACAAGGTCAACAACATCGACCAGAAGATAGGATTTCCCACCACCTCTCCGAATATCACGAATCCGGACGCGCTGCAGGCTTACTATAGCGGCCTGGCTATTTCCGATTCCTTCTTTAACAACACCGTAGCTAGCAATGCCCGGGAGGTTAACAGGACCTGGTCGGCTCTCGGTAAACCGGCTGACCATGGCGAATGGGGCATGCAAGCCGATATCGTCAATGCTTACTACAACCCGGTAGGGAACGAGATCGTCTTCCCTGCGGGTATCATGCAGTTCCCGGTATTCGAATTAGGCCTTCCCGGGTACGTGTCCTACGGCGCCTTCGCATCGGTTGCCGGGCACGAACTTTCCCACGCATTCGACAATTCGGGGCGGCACTACGACGAGCACGGGAACTTCACGGACTGGTGGACGAACAACACGGTCCAGGAGTTCGACAAGCGGGCCACCTGTTTCGTCGACCAGTACAACAACTTCACGGTCCAGGGCAACGACGGCGAACCCCTCCACGTCAACGGAAGGCTGACCCTCGGCGAGAACATCGCCGACGCCGGTGGCGTCTCGGCGGCCTTCGCCGCGTGGAAGAGCCGAACCGAGTCGGCGCCCGACCAGAATCTGCCGGGACTGGACTTCTTCAGCCACGAGCAGCTGTTCTTCGTGTTCTACGCTAACTGGTGGTGCGGCAAGGTCCGGAAGGAGCAGGCTATCCAGTACATCTACACCGACCCGCACTCGCCGACGTTTGCGCGTGTGCTGGGCACTACCGCGAACTCAAGGGCGTTCAGGGAGAGCTTCAACTGCCCCGTGAAGGAGCCCACCTGCGAATTGTGGTAATTGGCGGGTCAGATTTCGTTTCGGGGAGCTTGACGTTTTGTAATACACATTTATTCGCCTTGATTTTCTAAGATTGTATACTTGGGTAGGGAATCACGTAGTCTCGGCTGCTAAATTGAAATGGCTGCTTTTTTAATCGCCTTTTCCAATTTTGTGAAAAGCAAAAGCTTCTTGACCTGCGGACCTAAGACTGTATTTAAAGGTAGCTCTCTGGAACTCCTTAATGATAAAAATCACTAGGTATTTAGTAATGCTAGAGTCAACGAGTGCTCATACTCCAGCTCTTCTAATCCATCAATATGGAATAATTGTCAGCTTGACACCCTCCTTTCAGATCCCAACCTAGAATACGACTGTCTTTGAAACCCTCGACATTGTACGCAAAACCCCCTGAAATGAATGCTACATCACCAAGCTACCCAGGCCTACAATTTTGAGTTACAGTAGAGGACAATGAAGCGGGCTCGAACCGAAATTATCATGCCAAGATGTTTTTATAGAGAAAGCAGGTAGGCAGATAATCCCGATTCGCATCTTATAATGTGCTGCAATGCACATGAATGATGAACGGGAAGTTTGTCCTTCTCTTGAGCCCCACCGGGGAGCACTTGTTCATTTATAGCCCGAGCTTCTGCTTCTTGATGCGTGGGTAGACGCCAATGATCAGGAGCACGAAGATGACGATCATGGCCCACAGCTTCAGTTTCAGCACGTTGACATTGTAGTCGGTCTGCGTAGCGCTGATAACGGTAGCGGCCAGAAACAGCAAGAGCGCGTAGCCGGAAAGGCGATGGTACTTCCAGATCTTCTTGGCGTTGGCCTCACCGCCATATAGCGCCGGGACGCCAAACATGGTGAACCCTATGATGTACTGGGCCAGGAGCCAGAAGGACGCAACGACGCCGAGGTAACCGTGGACCGAATGGAAGTGAGCGCCATTGCTGATGAACTTGTTGACTTCGATGCTGATGACGCCGACGGCGAAGATGGCGAAGGCTAGGAAGTTGAGGCCAGCGTGGACTTTTTGTCCGACTGCCTTCTGCTGCCCCGTGTGCGTTGGCTGCAGGACGAGGATCGACTGGATGAGGACGAGCAGGCCGAACGATTGCGCGAGGGGATGCACCGAGAAGAGGATCAGAGGGCCGTTGAGGAAGACTGCGACCCAGACCGAAACTACGAGCAGGATGCCAGCAGCCTCGGCGATTATGCCGGTGCCTGACGATTGGATGAGTCTTGCCATATTGAAGTAGCAATGAAAATAGATGCGATAAGTATACGATACGTAAGAGCTAGTAGTATGCTACGACAGACAGGCGGGCTTAGAACCGAGGCTATAGGGAAAGAAGTGAAGAACAGGGGGAAATCTACGACGAGACAGGTAGTATCGTACCGATGGTGAGGTTTTTGACTATAGGAGCATTGTCTCTTTGAGAAACATCTCCTGGCCGGCCCAAAAGAGGTTCTTGATCTCCTTGTCCGTCGTTGTCCGAATCGGTCGGGGGATGTTGGGGTATTCCCGTTGCTGATGCCATTCTGGCAACTTTTATTTCTTTTTAATTAAGGTAACCTTTTTTTTAGCAGGATCTGCCGCACTGTCGGGTGTCGACGACGGAGGATTGGTACGTTCTAAATGCGGTGGGAGGGTTGCCGGGAATGACTACAAACCTTTTGTTTGAAGAATGGAGACTGGAGATGAGTTCTCGGAGGTCTCGTTTCACCTCATCTTCTTCTAAGGAACCGACGGAATCCTGGCGTTCACGAAAAAGGGTTGAGCTCACCATCCATGACGAACATGACGGATATCGGCTCGAGACAAGCTTCGGCCTATCAGAGCCTTGGAATTCTTAAGCACTCCTTCTGTAGCGCGGCGGTGCGGGGGAGTTACACCACCAGTCCCTTGTTCAGGGTGGTCATACCTAACCTGGTATGGAAATGAGTTTCCATCACTTGTCTTTTCATCTCTCTCAAAAAGCACACGCATATATATAGGGTGGAATTGGTGAGTGAGATAGTTATTTACTAGGAGGTAGTTTCGAGAAGAAATGTCAAGTTTATAAAATAGAAAAGAGTGCGTGAGGGGGTTATTACCTGGGTACCATTGGTAATACTGTGTATGTCATAGGTACAATGTGTGGAACCGGTGATTTTTCGTGATTTGCCGGTAACCTATGGTATTTCGGGCTTGACTGCTTGAAGCTAGCAACAGCTATAACATACCTCTCCACCTGCAACCCTACAACTACCTATTATCGACCTTGACGGGACTGGCCGTGTTCCGGACCTGGTCCCACTGATTTAGCCTTCGAGACTTCGAAGTCGGGACGCTACCCGACCTCGGCTGCTCCTCAGTGAATGGGACATCTTCTAAGATTAATAGCTGGGTGGTATTAAATAGTCTTTCTCTGCATCACGATCAACAACTCTTCCCTTGTAGAATCCCCACCACCGAGTAAAATGACCGAGAAGATCGAGTACACATTAGAGGCCGTAAAGGCTACCCGGATCGCTTCGGGCGATATCGACCAGACCTTCCGATCTAGTTGCATCGGTACGTGAGCACGTTGATGCAAAGCAATAGTCAGTTATACAGTATTCGACGTTTGCCCGAACTAACCTGCATCCTGACAGACTTGATATCTGGAACATTGGGCGGCAAAATCCTCGGCTTTTCGGATCAATGGTTTGCCGATGCGATCAACTTGGTGACCCCTACGCCTCCTATAAGGCAGCCTGGTAAAATGGTCTACACAGGTGCTTGGTACGACGGCTGGGAAACAAGACGACACAATCCAGAGCCCTTTGACTGGGTCGTTATACGACTCGGTGTTGCGTCTGGGACTGTGGAGGGGGTCGAAGTGGATACGGCATTCTTCTCCGGCAACCATGCTCCTGCTATTTCCGTCGAGGGCTGTTTCTCTTCAGATGACGACGAGGTTCTCTCTTGGAAGGGAAGCAAAGGAAAATGGGAGACCATTCTTGGCGTCCAGGAATGTGGCCCTTCGCAAAGATTTGGATGGAAGTTGGACAACCCTACCTCGAAGCAGTATACCCATGTTAGGCTGAACATGTACCCCGATGGAGGTATCGCGAGATTTCGACTGTTCGGCCATGCGGTGCCGGTGTTTCCCGAGGACGTGGATGCTATCTTTGATTTGGCTGCAGCCCAGAATGGCGCTGTGGCAGTCTCATGTAGTGATCAACATTTCGGTACCAAGGATAATCTCATTCTTCCTGGTCGAGGTAAAGATATGGGTGATGGCTGGGAAACAGCGCGATCCAGGACCAAGGGACATGTCGACTGGGCCATCGTTCGATTAGGTGCCCCGGCCTTTATTCAAAGCTTCGTGGTAGACACAGCGTTCTTCAGAGGAAACTTCCCTCAGAAGACGAAAATCGACGCCATAGAATGGAAGGGAGATGGAGAGCCAAGTGCAGATGCTGAAGGATGGACTGAGGTTCTCCAACCCAGTAAATGTGGTCCTGATCAGGAACACACCTTTACCTGCGCCATAAAGGACAGATCATTCACTCATGTCAAACTCACCATTATTCCCGATGGTGGCGTGAAGCGATTGCGCGTGCTGGCTAAGAGATCTGCTTGAGAAGTCACAAAGAAAGGGTCTACTTATAAGATGAGTATTATTTTTTTATTAGAAAAAAGTATAAAACTTGGCGATTGGCGCAAGTTAAAATGACCAAACTGCAATTGGGGTTTCATGTGTTTATGAATGCATTAAGATGGTCTTTCGGGGGAATGGCTGGAGTTGAAGATAGTTATAACTTATATTGCATTCTGGTTGTAATGAGTTGATAAGTTACCTACCTAGGTAGGTATACGGAGCCCGGTGATACCTGAGGAACCCGCCCAGACCAATATGCTCTATGCGGCTTTCCAATGCATAGGTAGTTGAGTTGTGGCAGTGATAGTGGGGTAGTCTTAGCCTATTGTGGCTGCTATCCCGCCAACCTGGGGGGCACTATCTGCCTTGTCTGAATGCTTGCTTTAGTGCATACTTGGACATTGAATGACGAACCTTCTTAATCTTTGGGGCCCAATATAAAGGAAAGACACAGTAACTCTCCTCGAAAACCATGATTCTTCTTACCTGATCCAACAGGTTCTTTCAGCGAAGTACCCCTATGC
The DNA here is from genome assembly GCA_022495205.1 of Hypoxylon sp. FL1150. Lineage (NCBI taxonomy): Eukaryota > Fungi > Ascomycota > Sordariomycetes > Xylariales > Hypoxylaceae > Hypoxylon > Hypoxylon sp. FL1150. Next base: position 70,757 of record MU376260.1, on the reverse strand, counting down.
CGTCTCCTACTTAGCGATGGATCTTGGGGATTCTGATGGCGGGGGGTTCGGCGAGGAGCAGCCGCAGAAGCCTCGTGCTCTCCCAGCCGACCTCCCCAAGTCCTTGGACGACCGTAGGATGGTGTCGACGGAATTAGTACCGGAGACTGAGATGTACGATGGCTGGCAAGGTTTGTATCCCAGGATTGTCTACCATTCGAATCGGTCGAGTGCTAATCAAGGCAACTTCTTAGGCCAGTCGCAATTCCTCACCAGCCCGATGCTCGCGAAACCGCTACAGTTTAGCAATCTAGCACTCGATGATCCTAATTACGATGAAGACCTAACGAAGAGCGTACCCGATAGTGATACCCGACTGATGCAGATGCTCGCAGCGCAAGCACAACACCTCGGAGGAGAGGCTTTTGGGGATGTAGATGCTATTGCGGCGGACGAGAAGCTATCGGACGAAGAGAAGACGACGATGCTACAAAAGGCTTTGATTATGTCTGCAAGCAACGGTGACCTCGAAAACGTGAAGAAGATACTCAGCGGCAAGGCGCGACCTTTCGTGGATATCAATGCGCCAGATGAAGACGGAACGCCTGCCCTGGTCTATGCAAGCTGCTTCGTTAGTCATATCCCTCGACGTACGAGTCTATACCGTCGTCGCTAACGAGATTTAGGGACACGAACCCGTGGTGCAAGCTCTCGTAAATGCTGGAGTGGACGTGGACAGACAGGACCGCAACTACTGGAGCCCCTTGATGTGGGCAATGACGAACAGGCACAAAGGCATTGCAAAGGTCTTGCTAGATAACGGCGCGTCTGCCGAAGCGAAGACTTCTTCAGGAAGAACAGCATTTGACTTTGTTGCACCCGACAGCGAAATGTCCTTCTATCTACACGACAACGGCTACAGCATCGGGAATGCTGGGGTGACCGACGACTTCTATAATCCAGGCTTCTCCCAAGATAAATTCGAGGAAGAGATGGCCGAAAATGAAATACGTCGGCGCATGATGATGGACAGCGCACGAGACCTGGAAGTCGACCTGGGCAACATGGGGATCGATGACCAACCAGAGGTAAGCCGCCCTTGTCTAAACGAAGCATGTCAGCACCCTGACTAACTTTGACAGCCTGTGGATGAGTTCGAAGAAGAGCAGCAGGAGTTTGACTGGAGTCGATGTTTGCACGACCAGATGTTCGTTTTCCAAGAGAGCGATTTGGATAGAATTCTCGATATTATAATTACCAACATGCAGCCTCAGCGATCACCTACCCAGAAGCCTGTTCCAGCGAACATGATTTTCCTCAGCGCGCGATATGCCCACTACCACTCCAGCCATGAATTGCTGGAAAAGCTGCTTGTTACCGCACAAGATAAGATTAACGATGTTGTCGAAGCCCATCAATGGGACATGACAATCTTGGCCTTTTGGATGTCGAACGCAACTCTATTGTTACATTATCTCAAGAAGGACGCCGGCTTAGTCGAGGCGACGACCGAGTTCCAAGCTCAACTTGCAGAACTTATCAACGAGATATTTATTCTCATAGTCAGGGATGCAGAGAGGCGATTAGACAAAGTCCTAGACTCTGCAATGTTAGACCACGAGACTATCCCTGGACTCAACGACGTCACCTTCCAACATGAGTGGAAACTTTTTAAGAGGAAGAAGGAAGTGAAAGAAGAACCTCTTGAGAAGCGATTTCGACCTCCCTCGCCTAAGCAGCGCGCCAAACCTGCTCCTCGAAACGTAACATCTCTCCTATCATCTACCTTGTTCGTACTTGACCTGTACGATATCCACTCCGTCATTACGGCACAAATCATATCACAACTACTTTATTGGTTGGGCGCGGAACTCTTTAATCGAATAATGAACAACAGAAAGTATCTCGCAAGAACGAAAGCAATGCAGATTAGAATGAATGTTTCGGTCTTGGAAGACTGGGCCAGGTCTAACAACCGCCAGCCTGAACACTACGAACATGGAGAGATGACCTCATCTGGCGAAACCACTGTTGAAGCGGCGCGAAGGCATTTAGCTCCTATTGTCCAGCTTCTTCAATGGTTACAGTGTTTCTCATCTCTAGACCCGGAGGATCTCGAGGCTCTAGTTGGGACACTTCAGCAGCTTAAGCGATTGAGTCCACAGCAGTTGATCTATTCTGCCAAGAATTATCGCCCGGAAGTTGGAGAAAAGGGATTACCGAAGAGCGCCTTGAAGTACCTTGACGCAATTCAAAAGGAGGCCGCACTCAGGAGAGATCGCAGAAGAACGGCATCTCCATTACCAGGTAGCATGCCATCGACACCTGTTAAGGCCTCACACAACGGGTACAACGCGGAAACACCAGGCAGCATGCAAGGTACGCCGAACCCAGATCTAGATGATGACGATGATATCCCGGATGGAATCAATCTCGATCCCTCATTAATGCTACCGTTCACTCTTCCAACTGTCACCGATATGCTCGTGTCGTACGGCGCCGGAATCGGAGGGGTCAATCGGGAGCGCGAGAGAAAGTACATACCAACAATCCCACCAGAGTTTTTAGAGAAGTTGGAAGTAAGCGGTAATTCCAGCCGGCCAATGTTTGGTGAAAAGGATTGGGAGAATGAAGAAGTATGATAAGGCTGCCCGACGGGTGGCAAGGTAGCGGTCAGCGACAGGGTAGCCGACGACCACATATCGCGCGGCCAGCACAGCATGCATGCGAAGGACTACTCATCACTCGCTACCTACCTAATAAGTTGAGACGGCCGAAAAAGTATCGCGTTGGCTCCAACGAGACGGTTACCGACGCGGGAATGAACTATCTGCAAGCTGCAAGGGACGAACGCGTGGCGCAGGGGGGGAACTGGGATTCAATTGCATAGCATCTTGAGGAGGGCATCAGGATGAGTAAGACGATGCCGGTAAGACGACATCCTGAACACTGAACATTAGCACACTAGTAGTGTATCTTACCGTGGTGTTGGGTACAATGAGGACAATCATTGGAAGATAGCAACCGGGGAACAGATAGGTACCTACGCACAGACAAGGAAGAGAAGAAAAATATTTCCCTGCTCTCTCCCTCTCGCTGCTGAATTGAACCCGACCCTTTGGGGGCTAGAAGCTAGAAATGTAGATGTGTCGTGGCTGCGGACCCATTCAACGCTCAGTCGGCCAATAGGTTAGTCGTTTCCGAAATCTGATATCTGTTGTGTGATTTCTGATGCGGTCAGGCCAAATGCAGGCACGGCTGCCAACTGTCGCGTTCGGCCAATTTCACCAGCCATGGCCCATGTCCAATCCGGTTCATGTTCATCCAATTCTCCCAGCTTCTCCAGGGGTTTGCTTTTGAGCTTGGCACGCAATGCTAGCCCTCGAGTTCTTGGCAACGAATTCTACCTAGTAATGACAGGAAAAGTCAAAGCAATGCTTCACATTTGCAACGAGAATACTCGGCCACTTGAACTCGTCTAATTTTAGAGCTCATATCACACGTTCCGTTCGAGTTATAACTCAGTAATGTTTGCCACCCCGCGCAATCCGTCCGTCTAAATGGCGTTGGTCTATGGGCTGGTATAGGCTGGCTAAAGTGGCCACGTCAATAAGCCAGTCGAAGGACCGGAGTTGAAGGACCCGCGGGATTATTTCGTACAGATTTTTTTTAGGGGACCTTGGGGGACGAGCTCCCAGACCAGATTTCTTTTACTAATGGGAGTGACGTACACTCATCGCTTCATGGCTTACCCCGCCAAAGAACGCAGAGAACGGGTGGGCATTTACTATATGTTAGAACGGCGGTTTGGTTTGTGTCTGTCTATTCGGTGCGGTAGGTTGGAGCGAGTTTGTGTGTTTGGTAAACTATCGTGAAGTCGGCTTCCGCGTTCCTATTTTCCCTTCCGCTCCCGACTCGGTTAACCTGAGGTTGATCCTTGGATCTTGCATCTCGTGGGTGGCATGAGCCAATAGCAGAATAGGACGAGCGGTGTTCTTGTGCCACTTGCCGACTCAATATGTCTCTTCCCTTCAGTTGTGTGGGGCTCTCTATAGGATGAACGGAGCGATGCTATACACCTACTTTCTCTTCCTCTTCTCTTCCTCTTCCAAATAGGCAACTGGCCGCTGCGGACAGGCGGAGGAGCATGGCATTCATTAATAGAATGGCGGTTTATCGCAACCCACTCGTTGTTGGGTTTGCAGTGGGCTTTGCGGGGGCGGCGAGGTTGGAAGTTGAGAGGTCGGGAGCCAAGATTCCATATCTCCATATTGGAATCAAACAGGCGCATGGAATCGTGAGATGACTCAACAAATACCTGATGCAAACTTCACACAACAAGTTACGTCAGGGTAGATTATAAAGCACATTATTCTCGTTTAGAGATGAAGCACAATGTACCGACTTGCGTGAATTAAGCGGAAGCCGATACATTAGGTAGACTTACAGAGTAGTATCCAGAGTTAGACCGCTACGGTTTCCCCTTCGAGCAACAGATGGTAGACAGGGGATGGAAGTCTGTCGGGATCGAACAATTGAGACAGAAAACGGTGCGTGACCGCTCCAACTTGTACTTGTCGGTCAAGTTTCGCAAAGTGCCGTGACTGAACCAATTCCTAAACGTGCAGCGGGCCAGCTGGGGGAAGAGTGGAAACGGTGGAAACCAGGTCTTCTTCTCGCCCAGCTGGCCCAGCTGGCCCAGCCAATGGGGAGAAACGGCAATCTACATAAGGTAGTGGCTGTTATACAAGGTAACCTAGCTGCTTGGAAGTTGATGATGTGCATTTCTGTTAACGCCTTCCGCGTCCTAGTCACAGACCCCCCGTAGTACCCGGTCAGCGTCCTAATGGGAAAGCTGCCGCCACGACATAATCCACCCTGCATGCTGGCCAGATCCATGGTCCCCATGAGACCCTATGGACCCTATGGACCCAGATGAACCAGATGAACCGTGGCTCAACGGGACATCCCAAGACAGGAGCATATTATAAAGCAAGCCCTGCCGGCTTCTTGGAGGCAAAAGGAATACAATATGCACGCATACGCCTGTTAGGTAGCGATATACCATAGTCGATATACCTACGTGTTTGCAACCACGGCCTGTGTCTTGGTGTTTGTAAAGTCAGAGTCAAGTTAGGACCGGTCAAGATATTCCAGGATCTCCGATTTCACAGTTCATGTCGAAGCCAACATTTTGAGGTTTGCAAATAATCCCAAGCAAAGAAGGTATGATCTAGAAATTCGCAACGGCTCGACTTGCCCGGTCGAACCACGGCCGACTCTATATTCCCACTCCTTCCAAGTTGTCTACCCGATTTGCCTTTTTTTCTCTCGCTTTTCGCCTCCCTACAGCAGAACCACGGACCACGCTAATTTGCAGCTATCACGTACAGCCGTGTACGTGGAAGACGACGCAGTATACGGTCCCTCGGTTCCCAATTAGTTTCAACGGCAAACACGCAATAGTATCAGGGGTTCCCCTTCCTAAGCAAGGGACTTTTCCGCCGTCGGACGACGCAAACCCGAATAGCTGCAGCTTGTCAAGCCCTATCACGGCTACTGGCAGGAAATCCCTTCGTTGTCACACCACACGCGGCATAGTTATTTGCAGGAATTCGTCGTAGACGCTAGGGGCATTCCACAGCGAGAACTCGAACCTACCTCATACATGTCTACCCCTTATATACCCCGGGCTGCTGCCATGTTTGGAGTTCCACCAGGCGTAGAGCCATATATGCCTCCGCCACCACCCTTCAGGAGTCCGAGCAGTCGCTACAAAAGCAGATCCTCGAGCATTGTGTCTTTTGGGAGCGATTCTAAGCTGGTCGGTGTGCGATATGATCAGACCGTGCAGGCCGAGCCGCCCATACCGATTCCACCTCCTCGATCTTCTCGCCGCCCGCCACCTCGTCCCATCTCATGCAATACACCTCGGTCTCCTGTTGTAGTTGCACCCCCTCGCCCTGCTCCTCCTACCGAACAGCACCCGGCGTTGAGGACTATCAGTAGTCCGCAGTCATCCGAAGACGCAAGCAAGCGGGATTCTGCCTACGGGGCGTCGACAACCCCTACGAGCTCGTGGACTATTCAGGAAGATAGCGAGACCGACGAGGAGGACCCTTTCACCTACGAGAACATACAAAAGTTCCCCGAAGTTAGACCGCTGCAGCTAAGAACCCGTTCGGTGTCGCCTTCTTCGTACTCGTACGCGCACAAAGACGAGGTGCATTCGCATTACGAGGAGCGGGAACGGGCTAGCGAATCCCACAGCAGGACAAGTGCCCCTTCAAGCTCACCTGCTTTATCGGACGGAGGGACGGTTTCACCAACGTCACCAACGACTCCTCCCGCTAATTTCTCCAAAAGGTTTGCTAGAAGTTTTAGTTTGCGATCGAACTCGTCCAAGTCGTCGGGGTCCAAGATGAAGCGTCTGAAGAAGAAGTCAGCAAGTGACGGGGCCCCGTGCGCGAACCCCGGCTACCCACTGATTGGGGAGGATGGCGCGGCACCTAATTCCCCTAACTCCCTCCCTAGCGGCAGATTATCTCCAACGGCTAGCTCAGACCCCCGTGGCTCCCCAATTATCTTAACCAGCATCCCCACCGAGAGCTTATTAGAAGATGATTTTATGACCCAGTTGTCCTTCTCCAAGCGTGGAAGCATCATTTTTCGCACCAAGCATACGCGCAAGTCCAGCAGGAACATGGCCGTCATGGCCGACCAAGACGGCTTTGGTAACGAAAATGCTGTTCCCGAACACCGAGAGCCCCGCGCTTTTCCTCTGGTACCTGCATACGATAGGGGTATCGACAACCACAGCGCCAGCCCTAGCGTCTCAGGGGCGCCCGACACCCTAATCAACCCGCCACTCTCGCCTCGTCGGCCACCTCCCAGCGTGCGGCTTATATCTCCTGAGGCTGAAAAGGAATCTCAAAAGGTGAGATCGCTCTATGAATCCGGGGAAAGTCTTAGTTGGGAGGACGGCGCGAGACAATCATCCATCGATGAACGTCTCCGACCCGCACCAGAATACCCGTCACAAGAGGATGAGAACGACGCGTATGGTTTCCTTATCTATCCACAACCTCCTTCTCCTCTGGTTTTGCTGACAAGTCGCGCCTCTCACAGGGTAAACGACGAGGCTGGACGCCCTACTCGGACCTCGGATTCTACTTCGTCTCTACCTCTCGATAAGGATGCGCGACACGAATACGAGTTGGCGGGAGGCATTGAGGATTGGGAGGGGGTTGGTGGTGAAGATGTCGATCGTTACGGTTTCATATCAGTTCAGCTGCCTCGAGAGTCTCGGCCGAGCACGCCGACCGAATCCACAACCACGTCTGTCCAATATTCGCCTCGCAAACAGCGAAACGTGTTGGTTCGGAAAGATGCGGCATCACTCTCGTTGAGGATAAAGCGCGGGCCTCGTAGAAAGATGTCAGCGCGCTCGTTGAATACCCAGGCGTCGGAATTATCCACAGCATCGCACCGTTCCGCTCTTTCGGCCATCCGCCAAGCCACCAATTTATTACCGCACAATAGGGACAGACGACTGATAGATGAGGCTGGGGATATCCTTGCAGCGCCCCCGGGCTTGTCAGACATTGTCGAGGATGGGTCGGCCGAGAAGAAGTCGGCCGCGTTGAAGCTCAAGGAGACAGAGCGTGCGGAAAAGTGGAGGAGGATGGCCAAGGTAATAAAATCCGGCGCGGATGGGCAGGGCATGGTATTCGAGTTTGACTTGAAGCATCCGAAGCTGGTCAAGCGAACATGGAAAGGTATTCCGGATTGCTGGCGATCAGCAGCGTGGTATTCATTTCTTCTCGCCAGCGCCAAGGCCAGCGACGAACCATTCGCTACGGACGAACAACTTAAGGCCGACTTTCATCGGCTTATCGAAGAACCATCTCCAGATGATGGACAGATCGATTTGGATGTACCCAGGACTATTAATCAACACATTATGTTTCGAAGGAGGTATCGCGGTGGTCAGCGACTGCTTTTTAGGGTCCTACATGCCTTGTCCCTATATTTCCCTGATACGGGGTACGTCCAGGGCATGGCACCGCTGGCGGCGACCTTCCTCAGTTACTACGAGGAAGAGGCTTGCTTTATAATGCTCGTGCGCCTTTGGAAATATCGCGGGCTCAATCGGATTTACCAGTCCGGGTTTGAGGAGCTTATGAGCGCTTTGAAAGATTTTGAACGCGATTGGTTGGGTAGCAGGGACGTCGCTTCGAAGCTTGTAAGTCATCCTTCACACGATGTCGCTTTACATATTCACTGACATCGTGCTAGACCGAGCTCTGTATTGACCCGACCGCATACGCCACCAAGTGGTACCTAACTCTCTTCAACCTATCAATACCCTTTGCTGTTCAACTCCGCGTGTGGGATGCTTTCATTTTGCTTGGCTCTTCGCCAGATACCCCTGCTGTCGCAGAATCTGCAAGCAAAGTCGCTTCGGAACCGTCGTCTAAGGGACTAGAAATTCTACACGCGACCAGTCTTGCACTCATCGATACGCTGCGACCTTCACTCTTGGATTCTGACTTCGAGAACGCGATGAAGTCTCTTACTTCCTGGGTTCCTATTAAGGACGAACAGGGATTTCTGAATCTTGTGCAGTTGGAATACAGGCGACATCAGAGCAAGCAGAAAATCTAGGAGGTTAGGCTGCACCCCTGATGCGTTACTTCGTATACATACCATATTTCCCTTTTACCAGTCCTATCTGCTAGGATACATCGCTTTCCGCTTCGAGCACATGCGGGTCGTGCTGCCCAGCTTGCAGGCTGATAGCTACGCGCTATCTCAAACATCGTCGAGGCCGCGACAAAGGTCTCTTACTGAATTTCTTTTGTGTCATGGAGGAGCTCTGGTGTTTGACCATGCTACCACAAGGCGCAAGCATGGTTCATTGATGGATTATTCTTGCATTATACCCCCTACGCCTTCAACGGATGGATCACGGATGGATCACGAATGGAGAAAGATGATTGCTCACGTTGAAGAATCCGCCGCCCCATGCTACCTAATCGAAGAGTTATGTCTCACGACTTCTATAGAAGTCATACCTATCGGCTACCCTTGCTAAAGGGAGGTCGCCTAATACCTAGCCTAGACCTAGACCGCCCTATAATTATAACATCGATTCTTGACTCTAAATTCAGCCTTAGCCCTTACATATATCACACGCGATTGATGTAGCTCCAGTTTGTGCGATCATCCAAGGCGCTTCTTGAGGTAAGTGAACTAGCCCGAACAGTTCTCTGATAACGTAAGAGAAATTACTGGTTCAGAGACACACTCCACGCGGGTAGGGCTGAGTTATTCAGCGGCCTCATAATTCAACGATTCAAGATCACTAGGTTAGTGGCTTCAGCTTATAGGATAGATCGACATCGTACTAACTATATACAGAAATGCATCATTAGCTAGCAAGTTTGGTCAAGGGTAGGTATTCCGATCTGATCTGATCCACCCGGCCCGCGATACTTGCCGGGTTTTATCTCATTTGGGGAAACATGGTGCGATCGGGATGTTCAGCAAAAGCCCCAGCAAGCACCGTCTTCTTCGTTGGCCAGGCTCGTGGTCCGTGTTCCAACGCTCGTCACGTTGTGAAGGAGAAGGATCGAGTCAATCAGCCAGGGCTGCCAGGCAACGAGATTCTCCTTATATTGAATGGGGGCCGGAAGGCAAGGCTCAAGTTCTCTACGTCGACATGCATAAGCCAAGCTCCTGCCTACCTAAGGTACCTAATATCAGGCTTAAATGCTGGCAAGCGCATTGAGCGTGGCTGGGTGCTTCTCTCTGCTCATATATGCCCAGGTTGGTCTCTATTAATCTACGAAGACTTCAACTGTGGATGCATTAGAGCTCCCATCTTTCAAGGTTTCTACCTTCACGCCCTATATATAGTAAACATATAGCTTACGAGCTTGCGGAATCTACAGTATGGCACACCAAGCAAACGGAAAGCACCAACTAATCGACGACCCGCCGAGGGCGACGATAATGACGAGCGGCCAGGAGCATAAACAGCCATCAGCGATCACACAGCAGCCGCTCCTCAGACACCAGTTCCCGCCGGCCTTCAACCTATACCAGGAATCAAGCTTCTCGCAACGCCGGTTCACACTAGGCGAGCACCAGGCGACTCCCCTCTACGCCGTCACGGTGCACTCGGGGTGGTCGGGCAAGCCCAAGGTAATCCTACACAGCGGGCCGACCGACACGAGCCCGCCGCTGGCTGCCATCGACAACGAGATCTTCGGGTGCGGCAGCCCACCAGAAGTCATGCCGCCGTCCCGCAACCGGCCCTTCGCACAAAGGCTGCACGACTCCAGTGGCTTGGGATTTGCCACGTTCACGTTCAGCTGCCAGACTGCAATGGTGACAGGCGGGCAAAGGATCGAGACGTACCAGTGGCGCCACTCTCGTGGCAATGAGGTCAAGGCGCTCGGCGGCCACGGCTCCGGCTGGAAGCTCGTCCGCGTCGCGCCCGACGCGCCAGCGCCGAGCGGCGCTACGTTCGCCAGCGACGGAAGGGAGGTCGTGGCGGCGTTTGCTTGGGCCAGCGGTAGTCGTAAGTTACCTTTCCCCTATTCTCACCCCTTTCCGCTACCTAGGTACCTTAGGTACCTTATAACGGATCCTTGGGTCAAGATGGACCTCGTTGCTAACTGGCGTTGTCACAGTGACGAAGAAGATAAAGTTCAGATTCCTAGGCTCCGGCGAGAGCGGTAATCTGGGCGAGCGGTGGGCCGTCATGGCGGTGGCCACGGCGCTGAAGATCTGGGCCAGGGAGCGGCGGCAGAGGCAGGTGGCTCCAGTAAGCGCCGGCGGTGGCGGAGCCTAGGGGGGCGGCACTTGGGGCATCATCGTCATCTTGTAGGTACCATGGGGTCCTGTATCGAGGCCATCGGTATAATCACACCTGCAACGTTTGCTTTTACGGCTTCGTAACACACAAAAAAGGAGGAATAGCGAGTTCGAAGCGTGGAGGAGTGAGGAAGCGGTTAGCGTCGTTACTGATTTGATACCCTACAGAATTAATTACAAACAACATTTTCCTTCTGCTTGACTTTCGTCCCGTTGCGGCGACCTGGTGTCACGGTCTCTTTCGGTTCCGAGCTGACGCATGCTGATCACGGTTCATGTGTCTACCCGAGCCTCGACGGCTTTTCCGTCCACACATCGTTCGGTCGGGGAAATAGGCTCAGGGTTCTGGAAGAGGAACTGCTACACGGATGTGTTCGTCATACTGTGACTATGTTAAACATTGGACCCAGTGATTCATGCTAATCTTTATACAAGCAATGACTGAAGTGCCGAATATCATCATCAGCTTTTTTCAAGCTGCTATTGCAACTCTTAGCTAGAGGCTGGCACTTTCGGGTCATGCTCAGCTACCTACCTTAGGTACCTAAGGTACCTATGTAACAGAGGGTTTGTCTCGGTTATATTAATACAGTTACACTGAGTAGGTAGGCTGGGGAAATTGTAAGTTGGGCAATCCAGTAAGTCGCACCGTTAAGTAGGAAGCCGTAGGTATCGGTCATCTTAGAGAAGAGATGAGGCTGAGTATTTCCCCTTTTTATTCTGGGAGTATTCCTCTTTTTTTTTTCTTTTTTCTTTTTTTTTCTGTTCCCGTCCCTTTCCATGTTCATCGTGCGTAGTAAGTAGATAATATTCAACCATGTCGTCTACTACTACAGAATCAATGTTGAGTAGCACCAGCTCTGTAACGACTACAACATTGAGCTTACCGCCTCAAATCACTCCTTTTACGCCCCCGCCTACTATCGACTGCAAACAATCGGTTTACTGCCCCGTCATAAACTATTGGGAGATTGAATCGACTAGTGACTTCTCAGGTCGGCGGTGTATAGCAGTCAACAAACTAGGAAAGGGAGAAATAGGATTTGAGCCAGACTGCCTCCCAAAAGGCTACGAGACCCTCTTTCACGATTACTTATATGTCTATTTCGATCGAAGCATGACAGAGCCTCCGTCGTCGTCGGCGATAGCCTACCCGGGAACGGCATGTCCGTCGGGTTGGACAACGGCCTGTACCTCAGTCATTACGTTCGACGACGACACTTACCCCCAGGCCTGGTGCTGCCCGTCTAGTTCTTGGCAATGTGCGGCAGCCACCGGGCGCTACTGCACGAGTGTCATGACTGAGTCTACGAATATATGGATGACTTGGGATCCGGCGTTCACGGATCCAACTCGAGGCGAGTGGTACACATGGACCGCGGGCATAGAGAGCAGGCCCTCCGAATCTGCCCCTACCGTGTATCGCCGGGTGTTCCCGCTGCAATTAACGGCGAATAGCAGTAATAGCACTGGGACGATCCCCGACAACAGTTCTCACTGCGAAGGACCCGACGGCAGCTGCTCCGATGACGACAATTCCGATTTTACCCTTAGCACGGGCGTAAAGGCCGGTATAGGGATCGCCGCCGGAGTAGTCGGCCTGGGAATGTTGGTAGCCTGGATGCTCATCCTCCGTAAACGACACCGTAAACGACAGAAGGGCAAAAACGGCGGCGGCGCAGCGGCAATGTCGGAGGATAAGTCTGCTACCGCGCCGACAGAGCATGTCATCGGCGACAAGTCGGAGCTAGAGGGAAGCACCGTAGCCCAAGCCAGAGGCGTGATACCCAAGGCGGAGCTAGACGCAGGGAATGAGGAGCATCCTAGGGTCGGGTCTGTGAGTCCGCTTGGGACTTTGAGTCCCGACTTGACAGGGAACGAGGGGGTGTTTCCCTCGCCCGAGTCGCGCCATAAGAGCGTCTTTGAGATGCAGGGATGATGACTCCATGTATATACTTATTCAAACTTGAATCGTTAGAGGTTTAGGTAGAGACAAAAAAGCAAATCAGTTGAGCGCGGAGTCTTTCAATGCCGACGTAGTACGAGAGCTCGGATCATCAAGAGATCGTATCGTATAGCACCTGAATTCATAAAAAAATCTACTCTAGGTACTCCAAATAATCATCACTCCTTTAATCGATTGACTCTATACACCACACCGTCTCGCAAAATGTATCACGACTTCTACTTTATCTATAAAAATCAACCCAAGTCTAGACCGCCCTAGGGTAAGTCCCACCAGCTCTCGTGGACGTCGCGAAGGTCAATAGTCGCCGGGTCACGAATGTACGGCGTGATGTCAGACTCGGGATCCTCCTCCTTCTTCGTGCTCCCGACGCCGAAGTACCAAGCGAACCTATTTCCGGTATCCGAGAGGTATGTGTACTCCCAGTCCTCCCAGCGAGGGTGCCGGTACACGATGGTCTGCTGGGCGGCGCTGCCGGGCCACAAACCATGAATACGACTCCCGGGCTTCCCTCCGTTGTACCACGAACTACAGTTCTCGGACAGCACGGTCGTCGCGAAAAAGGCGTCCGAGTAGTCCAAGAATTCATCAGCGGCCTTGCGCGACGGCTGCAAAGTCTTGATACCCTCCCGCCCGATCTTCCGGAGAAGCTGCGCGTAGAACGCGATCTGCACCTCCATACCGTGAGGCACCGTCCCGGAGCGGCCGCTACCATGGGGACCATGAATGAAGCCTAGGTTGGGAAAACCGGGTGTAGCGACGCCCCAGTAGGTATATGGGAAACCGTACACGCCGTCCTGCCGCCAGAGCTGCGAAAGGTCCTTGCCGTTCGCCCAGATGCCGAAGGGAGGGACCATGTCCACGTTTGCTCCGGTGGCGCAGAACACCGCGTCGACTTCACGGTGTTTACCGTCGGTAGTCTCAATTCCAGTTTCCGTGAATCGCTTTATCCGTGTCTGGATATAATCAACGTTGTCCTCTGTGATAGCCTCGAAATAGCCGGGTCCCGGTGTTAATCGGCGACAATGAGGGGAGAAATCAGGGATGATGCTATTGATGAGCTCCGGCTTTTTAGCCAGACGCTTCTTTACGATCTCGATGAACTCTTCGCGGGCCTTGTCGTTCAGCTCGGAGCCCTTGAGCCAACTGGCAAATCCCCTCCAATACTTGGTCTCTAGTTCCTTCCGATACTTGACGTACTCCTTGGGGTCCTTGAACGACTCTCGGAGTTCGGGGGATATGGGGATTGGCGTGATGGAGGTTTCGTCGCCTGCGAAAGAGGCCGCCACCCACGTCTTGTTTCGTGCATAGTGATCGAGATGCTTGACGCGCTTTTGGATATTGGACACCAACTGGATGCCACTGGCTCCGTTACCAATTACCGCAACTCGCTTACCGGTAGGATCGAATTCAGGGTCCCAGTTGGAAGCATGTCGAAGAAGACCCTTGAAGTCGTTTATCCCATCATAGTTCGGTAATCTCCACGCATTGAACCGGCCGATAGCGGTCAATACAAAATCGAACTCCTGCGTCAAGGTTTCTCCCGTGCTAAGGTTATTCACCTTCACATTCCATACGGATTTCGACTCGTCCCAATTCAGCTCGTCTACTCTGTGCGAGCTCTTCAGATACTTGTAGACGTCATACTTCCGTGCCAGTCCTTGCCAGTAGGCTCTGATCTCGGGCCCTTGCGCGAACTGTTCCGTCCAGTTGACATTTGGGTCAAAGCTACTCTGGTACACGTGCGCCGGCACGTCGCATCTGACCCCCGGATATCTATTCTCGAACCAAGTGCCCCCCTACAACTGCGTGTTAATACATTTCCGCGGTCTCTAGTATTTAAAAGTCCGACTTACCACGTCAGCATTCTTCTCGAATATTGTCAGTTGAATATTCGGAACCTTTGCGGGAAGAAGTATGCCAGCTAGTGTACCGGACATGCCTGCGCCAACAACAGCGACCCGTAATGCTCTCGGCTCGTCTATATGACGCTGCACTAGTGAGATACTCGATACAGGATAGCTGGGCGCCTCGGGCTGCTTGAGTAAGGGTTTGATGGCTTCCGTCACATCCTGGACTGAAGGAATTTGCACGCTAGTAGCCGGCTTCCCTGAATTGCCTTGCGTTGATGTGAGCGGCGCTGAACCATCCGTGTTCGTCGCCATGTTGATAATATTCGCGCAGCCGTCCGACCTTCGAAGACTGACCGATTCAATTCAATTTCTGCCTGTTTTAGTTGATTCCGGGCAATACCGATGACTTATATCTGTTATTTGAGGTTATCTCCAAGTCACGTTATCGTTCGACTAGTTCCGTGTCGCCGGTCCACCAGTAGTCTATTCTATCGGCAAAGCACGCAAAGCAATGTCAAGCACGCAATAGCCCCCGCCTCTTTGCACCTCCGCAATAGGACGATTCGTGGCAATCCAGCTCAGCAGCTCGCATTATACTCCAACTGGTATTGTTGCATTCGAACCCTGAGGGAGCACCGGAGTAGGCTTGGCGACATGGGACTATATCATCTTCCTATATCGTCTTAAAAGGGGTCTATCCATGATGTACGATCGTTGCCTGTCGATGAAAACTTCACTTACTATCGCGCAGACTATCTCGAAGTAAGATACTATAGTTACATTGTGAATAGGCATAATCTTTAAATATGGCATCTCCAGAGACTAAGAAGACTATTCTGTTGAATGCGTTTGACATGTCCACAGTTGGTCACCTTTCCCCCGGCCAATGGAAAGTAGGTTGTCTAACCCTCATATAATATAACATGAAGCTAACATGTTACTTAAGAACCCCGTCGATAAGTCGGCTACAAAGCGCAACCTCGATTACTGGATAGAGCTTGCAAAGCTGCTAGAGAAGGGAGGATTCAATGCTTTGTTTCTTGCGGATACATATGGGGGTTACGACACCTACGAGGGAAGCCTGGACAACTGCATCAGGAGAGCAGCTCAGTGGCCTATAACTGATCCAACCATCGTACGTCTATTAGAACCGTCGTCGGGTTGGATATTAAGTTGAACATTGCTTATTGAATGACAGCCCATCTCGGCCATGGCAGCTGTGACGAAGAATCTGTCGTTTGCCATCACCGCGTCAACTTCCTTTGAGCCTCCTTTCCTATTGGCGAAACGATTTTCTACTCTAGATCATTTCACCGGGGGCCGATTTGGCTGGAATATCGTCACGTCTTGGAAGAAGGCAGCATTCAAGGCCATAGGTCTTGACAACCCTATTGACCACGATGAAAGATATCGCCAAGCGGATGAATACCTCAATGTTCTTTATAAGTAGGTTGTAGCTCAACCATGCTCATTAACTTTGAGATTTAATAGGCAACCATAGGCTATGGGAAGGATCATGGGCGAACGATGCTATATCCCCCGATCCGGAGAACGACAGCTACGCCGACCCTGACAAGATCCGCACCATCAACCACAAGGGAAAGTACTTCAGCCTCAACTCGCGGCACATCGTCGACCCGTCGCCGCAGCGGACCCCGTTCCTCTTCCAGGCCGGCACGTCGTCGGCGGGCTCCGAGTTCGCCGCGACCCACGCCGAGGCCATCTTCGTGTCGTCGCACTCGCCGGCGGTCCTGCGCCCCAAGATCGATAAGATCCGGGCGCTAGCCGCCTCTAAAGGCCGCGACCCGCGGTCCCTCAAGTTCTTCGCCACGTACACGCCTATTGTGGGGCGTACTGACGAGGAGGCGCGCGAAAAGCTGGTCGAGCTGAAGAAGCACGCGTCGGTCATCGGCGGCTTGGTTTTGGTGAGCGGCTGGACGGGGATTGACCTGGCGCGCGTCCCGATCGACCAGGAGTTGACTGCCGCCGACTCGCTCGAGGCGCATAAGGTGCGCAGTCTATTAGATGCGTTCACGACGACCAGCGAGGATATTCCAAAGTGGACGCCGCGCGTCGTCGCCGAGAAGGCGGCGATCGGCGGGCTCGCACATGTCGCCGTCGGGAACCCTCAAACCGTAGCTGATGACATGGAGCGCTGGATACGCGAGGGTGATCTTGACGGTTTCAACATCGGCTACGTGACTACCCCTGGGACGTTTGAGGAGGTCGTCGAGCTCCTCATCCCGGAACTGCAGCGCCGGGGTCTTTATGCCGACCCGAAGCTAGATGGAGAAGGACTCACGGCGCGCGAGAGGGTATACGGAAAGGGGCAGAGCGGATTGAGGGATGACCATCCCGGGTCGCGGTACAAGTATGACCGGTATCAGGAGGAGCCACCGTACGAGGAGGCAGAAACTGCTGGAGAGCAGAACTAGGTAATTAGTAATACTATGTGAAATACATGTTGAGGCTGCTAAGATAGCTCTCATTTACAGGCAAGCTCATAGGATGGTAAGATTGCACGAGTTAGGAACCTAGTAGCTAGTAGTCTATCCGATTCTTGTGTTTTAATAACAGAAAGCACTACATGAAGATTAGGTAGAAACTAACTACAGCATTTCTAGCTTGAAACACACCTCAATATTCAGTTTCACTCTTCAGAGGAGCATCCCCTAACCACTGGCACTCCATTTAAGGCGTAACTATCTCCTATACAACATACACAAGTCTAGCGAATCATCAATTTGCCCGCCTTGGCCGATTGCCCCTTTTTCCCGCTCCGACCGGAGCAGTTTGGGTATCGCGTCGATCTTGAGCTCTATTGCGTGATCGAGCCCCTAAAAAGGCCGAGACTCGACAATGCGCGATGAGTCGCCACACCCACCTGCGTATATGCGGTATTGCGTTGTACGCGTTTAGTTGGGGCGGGCATTGTCGCCGCCGTTCGGAGTTGAAGATGACGTTGGGGTGGGAGCTCCCCGGGTCTTGCGGCTATCGTCGCATTGGATGTCTTCAACTCATCTTTATTAGTATATCGACTAACAATTAAACAAGTGATAAATTAGCCGCTACATATTTGAGTCTTTGAGACAAAGATAGCCAAGATGAGCGCAGATACGGCACCGAAGAAGAGCCTCGTGCTGAATGCCTTTGTGATGATGTGTAAGTCTAATAAGTTTAAGCACATGTGATCAATGTTATCCTAGCTAATACTCTATCGCAGGTAGTGGCCATCAGTCACCCGGTTTATGGAGACACCCCGACGACGAATCGTGGCGCTTCAACGACGTGTCGCACTGGGTCGAGCTGGCTAAGCTTCTAGAAGATGCCAAG
Source organism: Hypoxylon sp. FL1150 (assembly GCA_022495205.1). Classification (NCBI taxonomy): domain Eukaryota; kingdom Fungi; phylum Ascomycota; class Sordariomycetes; order Xylariales; family Hypoxylaceae; genus Hypoxylon; species Hypoxylon sp. FL1150. The sequence goes on along the minus strand of MU376260.1, from coordinate 52,742 downwards.
TTCCATGGCATTTTCATCGCCGACGTCTTAGGTATGAAACGGCCTCAGCTATTGGTGATGATAATTAGTCCAGTGTCTAATCAACCCATTAGGAGGATACGACGTGTACCGAGGCTCCCTAGACCCAGCAAAGATTTCGGGAACACAGTGGCCAGTGAACGAGCCCCTTTCCGTGGTAGCTGCAATGGCGGCGGCCACCAAGAGCATCGGCTTTGGTGTAACAGCTTCGACTACCTATGAGCAGCCGTATCACTTTGCCAGGCGTTTATCCACGATTGACCATTTGAGCAAGGGACGGTATGTCTCGAATCCACACAGGTTTCATGATTATACTACTGATCACACATATACCGTAGATTAGGTTGGAACGTAAGCTACCAAGTCTCGTAGTGTTCGATACTTGAGCAACTGAGTTAAAGTGATACATAGATTGTTACGAGTTACCTAGATTCCGCAGCAAGGAACCTGGGCTTTTCAGAGCAACCCAAGGTGAATTTCATACCTGTCATTGAAAAAACAACAATAATAGACTGAAAGGCCAACAGCACGATTATCGATACGCACAAGCTGAGGAGTACGTCAAAGTTATCTACAAGCTCCTCGAGTCATCCTGGAGGGACGACGCCGTGAAACTGGACCGCGCGGCCGGCATCTACACGCAGCCGGAGCTCGTGCGGCCCATTAACCACCAGGGCAAGTTCTTCACCGTGCCCGGCCCACACATATGCCAGCCTAGCCCGCAGCGGACGCCGCTGCTCCTGCAGGCGGGCACGTCGCGCGCCGGGAAGCAGTTCGCGGCGCAGCACGCCGAGGCCGTGTTCGTGTCGGCCCACGCGCCCCAGGTGTGCGCCAAGAACATCGCCGAGCTGCGGGATCTCGCGAGGACGCGGTTCGGCCGCGACCCGTCAAGCATCAAGGTGCTGGCGCTCGTGACGCCGATCCTAGGACGCACCGAGGACGAGGCCCGCGCGAAGCTGGCTGACTACCGGCGATACGTCTCCCTGGAAGGGGCGTCGGCGCTCTTCGGCGGCTGGACGGGCATCGATCTGGACAAGTATGGGGACGAGGAGGAGCTAAGAGAAGTCGAAAGTAACGCCGTGCGGTAAGTTTATTGGCAGCTAGGGGGTTGGGGGTGCCCCTATTGCAGTTCTCGCGCTGACTTGGCGCGTGTCTCAAGGTCTACGGTAGAGGGCTTTGCTAGATTCTCTCCCGTCACCGCGAAGTGGACAAAGCACACGCTCGCGGAACACATCAGCATCGGCGGCAACGGGCCCACATTCGTTGGTACGCCCTCGCAAGTGGCGGACGGGCTCGAGACTTGGGTTAGCGAGGCTGATGTTGACGGGTTCAATTTCGTAAGTACCTACCTAGCCTATCTCTTACTCGACATGCGCATGCAGGTATTAGGCATGTGTCCACTTACAGCATGAATACAGGCATACGCGCTCTTTCCCCAGTCGTTCAAGGATATTATCGTGCTCCTGATACCCGAGCTGCGCAAGCGAGGCTTGTTCTGGGACGACTACGCGGTGCCCGGTGGGACGTACAGGGAGAACTTCTACCAGAAACCAGGACAGACTGGGCCTCTTGATGAGCACGTCGCCTCGTCGTATAGGTGGAAGTCAAATGTGCCAGCGGAGCAGCACGTCATTTCGGAATAAGCACTGCCTTCCCTCAACAAACCTCTTCTACGTAAAAAAAAAAAAAAAAAAAAGGAGAGGGGGCTAAAACCGTTGGGAACGGCGCTTTGGCTCTGGGGCTATGGGAAAGCCCAGATACCACCTACAACGATAATTACAAGTTCGTATTGCCGTGTTAAGAGGCTTGTCGTGTAGTGACTTCATAAAGACTCTGAGTACCTGGTAATATTGTTCTGCAGCTCCGCCGGAAGGATCTTCCCTTCTAGTGACGCTGCCATGCAGGACCTAGTGTGATCAGTGTCGTCAGCTAGAGTATTACTGCATATCCCATCTAGAGCCTCGGGTGCTGTTGGTCGCTAATTGATCCTTCTATGCATATTTGATACGAGTCAGTCGTATAAGGCTACCAGGCCAATCTTCCTCACGCCGCATCTCGACGAAACCTCGAAACGTGACTGGTAGTAGAACACGACAAATGCCTAATTAGTGAGAGACATGTCTGGCATGGAGGCGAAGGTCAAACGAGAAGAAAACGAAAAAGGAGGGATCGATATCTCGGAGAATGGTTGCTTGTATAAGGCTGTCGCGAAAACTGACCGGCCCTCAAACTCATGGGTTTATACACTTGCGCCCGGACCAGCATTGCATTCCGACGTCGACGACATTGACATCCCGAGAAGTAAGAGAGGTACCAAGTTCTAAGATAGGTTCCTCATTATCGGAATGCCTCATCGTTAAGGAAATTTAGTATAAGCTTGAGCACACGTGATGCTTCATATGTCTTAATATTTTGGTGCCGACTTGACCCCTCTCGTTCGTCATGACCCGATGCGGTTTGCTGTTCCTGATAACTACCTCACGAAGGATTCGGCTGACGCTGTCCGAGACTTTGAGTTGCCAAGGGGCGACATGATCTCATCCTATGTACTCTACCTAGCCTACCTAGGTATACATGAGATTGAGGTTCTCAAGAATAAGATGCCAGGATTTTCGCATTTACTCGATCGAGCTCCTTGCATGGTGGAGGAGTTTCTGTTGGATCGATTGTTTGATGCAGCAGAAGAGAGCCATGTGGCTGCCCTGCCCTTCCTCGTCACATATCTCTCGTCCGTGCTATTCAGTAGCATGGTAGACCCGATTTGGACGAAGCCATCTTTTACGCTTTCGGTAAGGATGAGTGCCTTCTTTCTCAGCTGAGTGAGCCGGTGGTGTCTGGTTCCGAGTTATACAGACGAGACAACACCCGATCCTCCTTCGGGCGTTCCTGTCATCGACAGAAAACGACGAAGAGCCCGTCGTCGGGTGTAGACTTGTGTCATAAATCTCATAAGCCTTCGCAGCCGCCGCATGCTCTCCTTTTGGTAAGGCAACAAGACCTGGTGGGTAGAATGGGGTATGAGCCGTGAGCCATGTATTACGAACCCACTGAGCCTCCTTCCTAGTTGACACGCTATACCTAAGACACAATCAAGCGAGCGCATCTGTTGGATGTTCGCCGTAGCCTTGGAGAAGGAAGGGAAGAATGCCGAATTTCGTCACCGCGTTATTCGTTACGTTACCGTCGATCAGACCAGCCACCTTTAGCATTTACGAGTGAGTTTACACGGTCGATCGGAAACGGCCGAGTGAGAGCAGTAGGTAGTGGCTGTCTTCCCCCAATTCTTCGCTGCAGGTATTTCCCAGATGCATGTATGTATGTACCGTCGCATCCGTGCCCATGTACGTCGTGTTTCAGAGATATTATTCCTGTCAAGCCGCGCAGAAGCTTGGCTTTTCTGTCTTGTCTCTCCTGCGCGTGTGAGGCGTCGAGCTCTAGGCTGGCCCGTTTTCTGCCGTTAGTGTCGCGCCAGTCCAGTCAGTCCATGGCAATTGCACACCAAAGCTACATGCAGTCAGCGTCTCATGCCGCCACAGCGTCGTAGCGCATGAGAGACACTGCGTGGATTTCGAAGGAGGGTGAGTGAGGGGAAGCCCCCGGGTGAGCCCAGCTGTGGTCGCGACGCGTGCAACTCGTCCACTCAAAGGACGACGAACTGAGGTCGAAACCAACCGGCCCATCCACCATGCCTTTTATCGATGTTGGGTAACAGTAACAATGGAAGAGGAGACATTGGGTCCCTTTTCCCGTCTGTTACCTGGGACGTGCAGCCAGGCCGACGCAGCCGTGGAGAGAAAAAGAGGAGAAGGAGACGGAGACGGGACACCTTCTCGAACATCTTTCGGTGAGGGTTGCGGCCCTGGGGCTAGTCCCTCTAAACCTGCTTACCGCAGCGCTTGCGCGTCGAACGAGAGAACAATACCACCTTCTTTCCGCTTAGTCCTTCACGCCATGCGCGCGTTCGGCAGCTACAGGTACAGTAACCTGGATAAGGAAAAGCCAGGTACATTTTACGATGAGACGAGGAAGCGAGAGATACATTACCGGGGGAGTGAGCAACTCGGGGACTGGTCGCATGTCCCGGCAGCAAAGCAACCAGGCAAGAACGACACGAGAATACAAAAAGGGCGCTATAAATAAGAAGGGAATAATATAATTCTGCAGGTAAGAAACCCGCCCGATCAGGGTCGAAGGAATCAGAGACAGTTGCCCAAAGAGGTTTGGATCTGCGGGCGCGCCTCCTGAACAACCCCGTGTCGTCATGGGTAAAGAACGCCGCTACTGCGAGTCATCATGCATTGTTTTGTTCAATGATGCTACAACGAGCGGCCGGCAGCTACAACTGGGTGAGTCGTAAACAAATAACCGACGCTCGCAGATTGTCAAGGGTTTAGAAGGAGAGAATGTGAGGGTGAGAGAGGAGGGAGAGAGTCCTAGGATTGCATGATTTGGAATACACAGCTAGGCTCTTCCCAGGATCCGCGATTTGCCCCTTTTCCACATACAGGTTGACCATCATCATATAGAAACCTGAGGGGACCTGCAGCGCCGTTGGGTAGCAGGAGTATGGACGAACAGGCTTAAAAATCCCACAGTCCGGGGAATTTGGGACATATCTCAAGGAGGATGCCCCGAGGAGATACTCGGCACTAGGAATGTCGTGCTTCTTTTCTTCTGCTTCGTTTTAGCTGAACCGTCCCATTCTCATCGCAATCCCCGTCTTTCTTCCCCAAAACGGGGTTGTTAACTGCCGGTACATAGCAGCCTCCGACAAAAAAAAGGGGGGAAGGGGGGCTTCAACTCGGATGCTAATGATGCTTACTATCACAAGCCATCATCTAAGCATGTCTTGTACCAGATATGACATGAGAGGCCAGGGCAGTAGGCCTTCTAGGCTCGCGACTGTAAATTTGCGCAGCTCCGTTCGCCGGTATTCCCGTTGCCTCCCGCTGGGTTTCCAAGTTGTAGCCCGTACCCCGGCCTAGATAAATGCAAGAAAAATGTAGAGAGAGGGAGGCCATATCTGCGACCCGAAAAGACAATTCCATCCATGCAACATCTTTCTGCTCGGATCGGCCATCTACAAGGCCTACATACTAATAATAGCAGGGCGAGAAGGTAGTAAGAGAGATATGTCGACATGAGAAATAGGTGGCGAGATTGAGATTCTGATACTTCTACAGAGACCCATTGTCAGTATGTTCTCTATTCTTGGAGCCAGGGCCCTTATCTATGACCTATGATCCTACGTGCGTCGTCGTTGTTCATCTCATGCCCATCTTGGGAATAATAACGAACGACAAACGAGAACCTTGGAAAGGGAAAAGGAAGAGCAAGCTTCGAAATCGGCGCCCATGCCCCTTTCCTTATCCCCGTGGGGGTTGCCCAAAAAGAAAGATGGCGGCTGGGGCGTCGTTGCATCGCTCGACCAGAAATGGAACGCGTGTGGGCGCGAATCACCACCGGCGATTTTGACTCACAGCCGTCTGCCGCGCGGGTATTTTGATGAATCCTTTTGGTAATATTTACATCTCTCTGTCGACACACCCTGCTCGCAAATTGTATCCACTCGTCCGCGCAGATATATTGGGACGTACATAGACGAAAGAGGCCATCCCGGAATGCCGCTGGTGTCACGCTCCAATGGCGGCTGCGTCTGCTGCCGAGCGCTCGGACGGGTGAGGAAGCCACTCCGTCCCTTCTTCTCTTGGCCCCATATAGAGGCATCACTTGATCTTCCAAATATTGATGTGCAACTCTAAGCGACAGCTATTCTTCTGCGCTATGGCTCTTCGCGCATCTTTCCTTGCTGCTGTGCGACCACACGGTGATCCTAAATTAAGCAACGTCATGTTTTCCGACGGGTCTTGCGAGCTGTCGTGCTCAATAAGTCAGATTCCCCCAGCCCTCTCCGTGTTACCCAAAGGGGAGCTTTGGACAAATCATAAATTTCCCGACCGCCGTCCCAAACTCGGCAACCAATTGCGTCCTCGTGGTAATATACGCGTAGCAACACGAATGTCGGGTTTGGATGTGAGCTCTAGAACCAGAGAAGCCTAGACCTCTTTAGTATTCCTGTACTGCAACAAGTACTTGCACAGGGCTATAGTCTTCATAGCCTTCAAGCGCCTCAAGACTAAATGATACTACCATCACCAGAATGTCGCAAGTAGAGACTTCATACCAGACCAGACGGCTGAATTGCCGAAAATACTGAAAAGCACACGTTATATATAGTATACACAGTACATGGGACTAAGCTCGTTCCACTTCTCCCGACTCTGTACGCCTACCCCTTTTTAACATGGTATCTATCATATTGTACAGACTCATGCCCATTTCCCAAGCAACAAAATGACAATGTCCGGTGAAACTCCAGGTTCTCTTTCCCAAGCCCAATTCTCCGTACCGTAGAATGCTTTTAGACCGTCGTTCGTTGTCCCCAATGTATGCAGATAAAGATTTAGTACAAGTCGTGAGGTATTTGTTACAAGTGATTTGAATGGTAGTCGGTGCCGAGACTATCTCTTTCCTAGATTCTTATTGCCCGTATTGAAATTCGCCCATGGTTGCGTCCATTATCGATTTGGCCTAGCCGTGGCTGTTCTCCCGGGGCTATTGAAGAGGGGAAAGCCACACACCCCCCGTCGCTAGTAAAATTACGGCGTAGTGAAGACTTTCCAAGTAGTGTAAGAGGGATAATAAATCCATCACGTCGTGAAATTAATACGGCTCGGCTCGACATGAAACTCGACCGGATTTGCTTTTGAACCCGCTGAAACGCGGATAGGCATCAACGTGAAATCATGTTATGCTTCTAATCATTTTCTCGTCCAGGACCCGCGGTTGATCCTAGCCCAGGTGCTCCGCCGCGCGATCTTTCGTCCGACATTGCCGGCGAGTTTCGTCGTTCGCTTTCGCTTTGCTGTGTTCTAATTTCTGACGAATACCGTGGCGAGGGCTGATCCGACAGCAAAGATGAAACTGAGTGGGCGCTGCTTCGGGGTTGTTGTGATGATTCTCCCATCGCCGCCTCCCTAGTCACGCTGAGGCTCGGCGAGAGACCGCGGTGTGGGTTGAAGCCGCGGCCTCGATACGATGAAATGTCGCTTCTTTGCCGGGAATGACCTCGTCGGCGACCGGGAGGCGGGTTTGATAACGTGGTCGGCCCACCGTGCGTAACAGGCGGAGATCTGAACCGTTGGCTCGGCGGTGGCGCTGCTTGCTGAGGCCCGGTCGCTTTTCGTTTCTTCGGTGATTCCACTAATAAATCGAAGGGCAGTATTAGCCACACAAGTTTTGTTTTCACTTGCTCGTTTTGGATTTGGACAAACCAGAAGGCGTTCCTGGCTGATTAGAGCCCCCTTGGGTATTCGGTGGTTGCCAGTGGTGGAAATATATCGAGGGCGACTGCGTGTCTTGTTGCGGTGCCGCTTGATGCGCTAGATGCGATGGGTGAGGAATACTGGGCGGGCCAGGGGCTCCTTCACCCGTATTTAACCGGGGAAGAGCAGAACCCCCCAGCGGTCTACCAACGGCCCCGCCCATGCTCAACGTGTGTGCTCGTGGCCTCGTTGGCGACCCGGGCCCCTGATAGGCAACAAAGCCCGCCGGACCCCCTGGTCCAGTCCCCGGTGTCGATGGAATTCCGCCATAATGCTGCGGTGCTCCGTACTGTGAAGATTCCCTTCGGTGCTCGGGCGATACCGCTCCCTGGGCTGGCAGAATCTGCGGCGGATGTCCTTGCTGTGGTATCAGATACTGCTGCGCCCATTCAAGCGCCGCCTGCGGAAGCGTTCCACCGCTCATCCCAGCAAAAACAACAGGTACCATCGGGGGTGGGATACCCCGATCTAAGGAAGTGCGGAGCATTTCGTATTCTAACTTTCTCTGTTCTAGGCGCAACGACTCCTGTCGCGTCTTCTCTTCTTCTTGTTTCCTCCTATCCTCCTCAGCCTTGGCCATCAGCCAACTCCTCATCGACTCCTCGGAACTTGGATGCTGAGGCGGCGCCGGCAATGCGCCCAGTGCTTGACTATGCGGCGAAGGGACTGGTTGTGGTCCCTGGGAATGTAAAGGTGGCCCCGGTGCTGGCGGGTGAGGACCAGGACCCGGAGGCGGCGGTTGAGGTAGTGTCATGGCTGCCGGGAGTGGCAGGCCACGATGAGGTGCTGACATGGGCTTGGTAGATGGACTCTGCTGCTGGGGGAGACCGATGTGTGGTTTCTGAAAAGAGTCCTGGACACTCAAGGGGGGCGAGGATCGAGGCGGCGTCGGTAGGTCATGGACAGGCCGATACCCGTGGACTGGCTGCTTGGATGTGAGCATCATCTCGATAGCAGACATGAGGAACTAAGCGGTAACATGGGAAAGCATGCTGAAGGCAAGGAAACGAATAAGGTGACAGGATGTGGTGGTGTATATGAGACAAGAAGCGGCTAATAACCTTTGCATAAGAAAGCTGGTGAGGACGGCCAGCTTGGTAGAGAAGGGACAGGATGCAATCGGGGCTTATGGAACTTTTGGATTCCTAAGCCCAGCCTCATTTGAAGATCGGTGCCAGACACATGGGTAGTAGCTTTTTAAAAAGGATTAACTGGGGGGTTGAAATTATGGTTGTTGCGTGGTATTTTAGGCGTTGTAACTAGACATGCGGCCGACACAGCAGCAGTCGAGGAACCCTGGTAGCTTGGACGGCTCGGGAGGATCGATGCCCAAAGTAGCTCCAAGTCTCGGGAAGAGCTAAGTAGGGAAGATCTTGGAACGAGATGGTAAGGTGAGCTGATAGACAGATTCTACTACTTGCAGCCGATTTAGGCAATGCCCGAAGCGGAAAGTAGAGGTCGTTCTGAGTGTGGAGTAAAAATGAGGGCCTGGCTTATCTGAAAGTAATGTGCGTACGCATACAGCTGGAAGATTTCATACAACTGTAGTAGAGAAACCGGATGGGAGGGAAGAAGGATTGCAGAAAGAGGTAAAGCGGTTGGGTCAAGGCAGAATGGTCCACCTGGGCACTGGGTCGAATTACGCAGGCTTAGGTATTGGGATGAAGCCGGTCGAACCTGAGGGCAAGCGCTCGCTGTCAAAGAGAGCGTTATCTAGGCATGCTAGAGAATCAATGCCAAACAAGAAAAAGGTAAGTTGATCAAGTCACCAGTTGAGAGAAGATAATATGATGCTAAGGCAGCAAGATAAGTCGTCGAGGGACGACCTCGAGAACCGGCTACGCAGTAGTTAGCTCGAAGTAGAGGTAGAAGAAAGTGGCTGAAGGTGGTTGAGGCGTGTGTTGCCTTTTGGGGGAGAAGGAGGGAGGGGAAGCCTTCTTTTCACGCCACTACAACGACAAGGCTGATCAAGCAAGCTCGTTGAGTAGGTACAGATCAGATCAGACTTGGCCTGTCCTTGCTCTCCGTCAATTTTTTTTCCCCTAGGGTTGAAAGGCCCTGTCTTTTACGGTAGGGCAGGTCCTCTCGTCCGACCTTGGGATGGCGTGTTTATAGGGCTAGTCTTGGCTGGTCTTGTATCTTTTCGCCGCAGGTCCCCCCTCTTAGTACTCGTAAATAGAGACTGACCTACCCCGTTTCGACCTCGAGTCTTGAAGGAAGCACAGGCCGGGGGTGAAGGACTTGCCATGCAGGGTCGATCCCTCGACGTCGGAAAAAGAATGTGAAGGGGGATGCAAGAGTGACGGACGAATCAACGAGTGTGGGGGGTGTGGAAATATTAGCAAAGCGGCTACCTAGCACCCAGCTTTGCCCAGGTATGCTGCTTTCTTGACTAGGTGGAAGCACTAGGTAATGTAATAGGGTAAGAGGCGAGAGGTGGATGGATTGAAGTGGAGTCTCGAAAGAGAGACTGCACTGCAGTTCGCACCGCACCGCGCATAGGTGGGCAGATGGGACGAAAACTAATAAATACACACTTTTCTGTTGTAAGACACGTCAAGAGCTTGAGACTTGGGATGGGACGGCACAATGGAATTCTCGCGGAAGAGATCTGGAAACCCGGCCGATCTCTTTTCTCTTGTGTTGCGTTTGGTAAGCTGATAGCTGTTTTTAGCTGAGACTAAAGTTAGGGATCTCTTAGGCTAGGTATATACCTAGGTATTCTATCATTAACACCCCGGATAGTTAAAGGGATATGGGCAATACGCACGTACACAATCTACTACGAACATGTCATGTACCTAACTTAGTGTGAATACCTACCTAGGTAATCAGACATGTACGCGGAGCTATATGTGGACGCATGTATGTAAGGTATATTTGGTATGTATGGGCACTAATAACATGTTAATATCAACGGGTTGAAAGGGGCCCATGTGTACATAGTAGGTGTACAGTACGGCATGTACCTTTCTATACCATACCAAGCTTGGAACCTTGGAAATCAGCAGCGTCAGCAGCTGAAAAGTGGAGTTCTACGAGGTATACAGGTACTTTCACTTACATATCTCATTACTATAAACCCACTTGTCTCTAATAGGCAGTAGGCCAGGTTATGGGCTGCGTAGAATACCCCCCTTAAGCAGGCGGCCGCTTGCCCAGCTTGAGTACCTTGACAGGAAGCAAAGCTTGAGTCATGCTGCGAGAAGAAATGGCAGGGAGCGTTGTATCAGACAGTTTGCGTACGGAGGACTTTCAACTAGGGATAGAAACCCACTGTAAATATGGATGTTTGTGTGGATGGGTGGGTGCGTGTGCGTGAGTGTGGCTGTGGCTGTACGAAGTAAACATTTACCATTCACATACAAGCTTTTTGCCAGGCAGTGTACCCTGGCTACGGCATGTAGCAATACCGCGACTTGCAGCTTACAGAAGGTCTGGATATTCTGTACTGTGTCTTACTGTACGGGTTCTACGCCGGTTCTGCCAGTCTAGCGTATATGTATGCAGGCCAGGCCTGTATATGTAGGCCCATGTTTCTGCATGATGGGAGACCGCCTCGAGAGTCGATAAGAAATATCGAGTGAGTATGCGAGTTTCATTCCCGCCCACTGTGTCAGAATATGATATACTATGTATTATATGCAGTTTGGGACTCTTACGCAATGTAACCCTCTTAGAGTCCTATGTAAGTGCAGGTGGTAAACAGGAAATAATGTCCAGATAATGCTGTGCGATCGAATACGAAGACGAAAGTTTTACGAAGGTATACATAGGTAGTAATGCTTGGGTTAGCTGACGTACGGAGGACTTTACCTTGCGTAGACATGTACCCTGGAGGGAATCCTTGAGCGAGGAAAATCGAGTATGCAGATTGGCGGGGTTTATTATACCTCAAAACAAGGGGCTCCGGCTCGTCCTGTTACCAACGAGTAAGATCCGACCAGTGTAAGCTGTGGAAATATTCCCGATCTCGCAGTCTCGTCTCGCAACAATTCCCTAGGCTAGGTTTGATAACGCGCAACGCGCAACGGCACGAGGAAATCCTGGCAGCTTGGCAGCTGACTTCTAGACTTCCTGCTTTAAGAGATCAGCATAGTTCGGCACTGTACATATATACATAGAGCTAGACCTGAACCTGAATCCAGTCTAGGTTAGGTAGGTATTCCGTAGGAAATACGGATAGTAGTATTTCTACTTGTCTGCGGCGTTCGTGGCTGCGGTTCTTGTTTCCCTCGCCTGGGAGGTTTGGAGGTTTAGCCTGACAAGAGATTCCGTCCAGGCACGCCGTGTCTCGGGACCGAGGAGCTTTTCAACCATATTATCTCGATTTTACGTTTTTATCCATAGGTGCTTAATCGGCCTGGGCATCGCATGGTTTCGCCTTTTCGCAGCCCTTGTCAGCAATGTTTCAAAGTCAGCCCGATCAGGCAAGTCGATCTCTCATATTTAGACGTTTCAACTAAGGCGGGAAAACTGGGGGGGGGGGGGTGTGGGGGTAGTGTATGGAGGCTGAAGAAAGGAGGGATTTGGAATATTAATTTTAGGGATTTTTG